>PVHP010000827.1:11425-125770 GCA_004024765.1 Zapus hudsonius | reverse complement strand
AGGTGTTTAAAAGCCTGCAGCAATACCCTCTGTTTCCCCTGACATTTACCTACAGGGCCACCTGGTTTTTGTCACTAATCTACTCTGACATGCGCTATGTTATCTGGCAGCTCCCCTAACCTCGGGTGCCTAGTGGCTGCCTCTCTGCAGTCTGTCCAGGCCCAGCCCAGGTCCCACCTCTGGGGAGTCTTTCCTAACTACTTGGGTGACCTCTCTGTCACCTTTGAGCCATTTCAGTTGGCACCTAATGTTTGTACTGGCCAAGTGCACACAGGCAGACATGCTTGGTTTCCAGGAGAAGTGTATGACAGGGCAGGGTGTGCAGGGAATGCCAAAGGAAGGTTGACTGGGCTTCTGCGCTGACGGAGTGGCCTTGGACACACCGGGAACATTGAATTTCCTTGAGAGGGAAATCAGCCCTGACCAGACCCCCGGACAGGCCTCCCCTCTCAGAAGCATCCTGGGATGGAGAGACTTCCAAGGTCTGGCCTCATTTAATCAGAACCCTGGTGACTTAATGTACAGAGAACATTCATGGATGGAATGACCAAGCTCAGGAGCCAAGGCCTCGGTGTGTGAGTTTAAACATTACAGTGTCTGGACTTGGTACAGTTTCAGATGAGTTGTTTCATTATGACCTGAGCCTCACTCCCTCAGCTAGAAATGGGAGTTAAAAGCACCTCCATGGAGTCTGGGGAGGTTAATTCAAATGGCTGCTTTAAATAAGAAAAATACTTTTGAAATTGCAAAATATTGACATTTACCAGAAGGCACAATAATAACTGCTGGCATCGCAGATAGTCAAAGCCCAGGTTTTCGTTAATGTTTGTTTTTTTCAAAGTAACGTCAGCCTTCTTATTTATCCACGTTAGCAGTGCCCTTTATCTGAAAAATATGCAAATCTATTTAAATTAATTTCCTGTAATACCACACAAAACAATAATCATATTAGTACCATTCATAATGTACTAATAACATTAACATAATTGCATTCAAATATGAAATTGCTAGGTAATAGGCCTTTCATAAATTGTTTCCCTGAGAACACCATTTTTAACCTGACTCTAGGTCTCTAGTTCCTGATATTGTTGGGAGAAGAAAAACGATGTGTGCCTGAAGAAAGTTTTCCACAGTTTTAAAAAATTTATTTTTATAATTTATTTATTTTTTTGCCTGTACAGTAAAACTGTCAAAGAGCTTTTGTTGACCAGAGGCCAGGGGTGCACCCAGCAGGATATTTCCTGGGCTAAGCAGCCTTGTTCTGTGGCTTTCTCTGGTGCAGGGTCCCCAGCAAGCAAGTAGGCTGTGGCTGTACAGTCTGTAGGCACAGACTTCATAAGCTAGTTTCTTAGGGAGTGAGGTGGGTTGTGACATGGGCTGGCACACACACTCACACACACACTGGGCTCTCAGATGGCCCCTATCTTCAAGGCTCTGGGTATACCTGCCCTGCTGCACAATTATAGGTCTGTGTGTAGCAGAGGTGAGGCAAAAGATCCACCTCAGTAGTTGTTGAACTTGGGGCCCTGAGGCTCGTGTATACATTTATTTTTTCCTAGTTAGAGGCAACCTGCATGCAAGCTAGTGATCCATTTCTTCTTTGAGATACTGACAAGCTAGAGACGCATGAAGACGAGATCTATGGGCAGGTCAGTCTTGAGCAAGCACTCTGAGGGATTGGCTGAATGACAGCAGAACCATAATCAGATTCACAAACACGTGTTGGTCAGTCTGTGATTCCTCCTTAGACCGGAAAAGGGAGGTGGTACTGTTCCGAGTGATCCCAGCGTTCTCTTTGATCAGATATTGAGATCTGCGATGATTATTAAGCCACCGTGAGGTGCTCCTCCCAACCACCCTGCCAGGAGGTAGAGAACTAAGAATCCTCTGCCTCTTCAATAAGCTGACTGCACTTGAAAGCATCATTAGCACTTTAGAACATAAATGATATTGCACCGGAGAGACAGTTCCCCTTTCATTCTCTGAAATTCAGGAGACACAGCAGAACTTCAGGGGACATTAACAAGACCATGTAAGCAGACACCAACAGTGCAGTATCGTGGTCAGGGGTCATTTTCCAGTCTTTTCTGTGTAGGGTTCCGTTTCTCATAAACTCACAGTAGACATTTCTACAACTGTGTGATAACTTTTTCACATTAAAAAATAACAGAAATAAACAGTATTGAACCTACAAACCACTGACCACGATGAAAGTGATGCTTAAATTAATACTAGAAATGGCTTAGAAGAGCCCAGAACCTAATGGTTCAAGGACTTATGAAGTCACAGCTGTGAACACTCTTTGGACCAGATGCTACTGGTGACACCGGAAGCTGGTGGCTACAAGGGAGTGCCCTGTGTGTCCTTCCAGGAAGTGACAGGGAAGAAGTCTAGGTGAGGCTGTCAGGAAGCAAAGTGCAGCTTCAGGAACTGAGAGTTGGGACAGAGCTGGCAACACCCCTCCAGAACCCCTCTCTCTTGGATGGCGAGGTCTCTGCCCGGTTTGAATGTAAAATGTCCCTATAGGCTCCTGCGTTTGAACACGAGCTCCCCAGCTGGTGTTGCTGCAGTTTGGGAGTTGAGGCCCCTTAGGAGGTGGGGCCTTGCTGGAGGAAGTGGGTCACTCGGGGCAGGCCTGGAGTTGGTTTTTGTAGCCCAGCTCAACTTCCCGCTTTCCTTCTGCTTCCCGCGTGGCTATTTGATGAGCTCCTGACCCTGGGCCTTCCTCTGCCATGAAGCTTCCCCTTGACACCTTAAGTGGAAACTAACCCTTTCCTTCCGTCACCTCTGGCTGGGTGGTAGCAACAAGAGAAAGAATACGGTCTCTAGTCCTGGTGAGACTTTACTGATGCCTGCCATAATTCGTTTAAACCACTAATTAAACCGGTGAGATTGCCCACTAAATAATGTAACTCATTGTGGACAATAAATATATATATAAAAAAATTTTAGAGGCTCTGGAATGTACTAGTATTTTCCTCCCCTGCAGGATCTGAGGCCTTAGGACAGTACAGCTGGCCACCATGCCTGTGTCCCCACAGGCCCAGAGCGGCCAGCCTAAGAAGCGGCACTTTGTGTGAGTGTTTTAAATTCAGCTGCTGGAGTGGGAGAGGAAGTTGGAGACAGGAAGCCATCTCAAAACAGGGAGCAGAGAAATGCGGAGGGCAGGAGTTGTCCCGCTCCCCAGCCATCCCAGCAGTGTTCCCTTCCTGTCACCATCCAGGGAAGAAGGCAGGGTCCCACTCAGGGCCCTGACAGCATTTGCATAACACATTTACATTTGAAGGGAGCACCCGGATTGGCAGAGTCCTGAAGCTGCGGAGAGGCTGGGATTTCTACAATAGCAATTAGGAGCAGAAATAGAATGACAAAGCCCCGAAGTACAGTTGCTGAGCTGTGGGCAGAAGCAGCAGAAACATCTCAGCGAGCTTTGAGGAACTGCCTACTTAGCAACGACTGACTGGCTTGGGTTCTTTGTGTACAGGCTCTGAGGCCTGGGAAAGACCAGGCCAATCCAGCTAAGGTGGCGCCAGCCCCTGGGGCAGAGCTGGGAAAGGGCTCCCGGGGATCCTGGGGGAGTGGCCTGGATGGTGGCGCTTGGGGACTGGACCATCCTTACAGAGGGCCCTCGGTGTACAGTGGAGGCAGGGGCAAGCAGAGGGAATATCCTCTTCAGAAATCCTCTGGGCACGTGCCTTCGGCCACCGGAACTCAGGGGGTCTTCCAGAGGGCCCCATCTTAAAAGAGCAATTCCTTTCTCCTCCTGCTTCACTGTCCATTTTCACCTCAGCCTCCAGGATGCTGGGGGGAGGGAGGTTCACGTAGCTCAAATGACCAACCATGGCTCCCACCCAGGGAGGAAGAGGACATTAAGGCAACAGGGGGAGTGTGGATGAGGGAACAGGTGAGAGGGTGCATATACTGAAGAAAACACAAGGAGCAATGCTTAGAGGGGTGCCAGAGGCAAGGTCCCCTCCTGGCCTTGGGGCCCGTGTCTGGAGTGACATCAGGATGGTGAACAGAACCCACAGATGATGTGGGATCAGCTCATGGCACCTGGGGAGCTGGAGCCAGGACAGGGACAGTGGTTGGGAAGCGGCCTTGATGGGTACAGAACTGTTCCCCAAAGAAACCATTGCTCTGGTCTCACTACAGATGGTAGTAAATGTCCTCTGCCCTGGCTCAGACTTGGCTTTCTTTCCATATGGTGTGGCCAGTCCACAGGGCACTTGAACTTAGAACTCCTGGGTTCCCGAGATCGGGGTCTGTTATGTCCTGTCTTGGCTGATTAGATGTAAATTCCTAATTATCTCAGAGGAGGATTCTGCTTGTAATATGGGCCTTGGAACCCTGCCCTGCGAGAATTTGAAAGCTGTGGAGCACAGTGCCACCCACCCTTAGGAGCACTGCTGGTGCTCTTGGAAGATACAGCATCAGAGAGCAGCGCAGACGCTGCATAGAGGCGGGGGCGCCACAGGGATAGGAGACAGAAAGCTAATGCTTCTGCTGGAATTGTGAATGAGAAAGGTGAGCAGCTCTCTAAGACCCTCTTCCAAGGCACCACAGCCATTGTGAGCATTGTTATGTGATACGAGAACTGTGACTTTAGAGAAGACGTCACTGGAATAAAGCAGGTCCTAATCACAAAAAGAAGCAAAGAAACACAGAAAGCCAAGAAATTCAGACTAAGAGCTTTACTAACACAACACGAGATACTGTAGGTTAAATTAGAATAAATGACATGTTCTGAAACCGATGATACTGAAAGAGGTTCTTAAAATATTACAATATTAGCAGTTGTCTATTTCTTTACCATGATAAAAGTCATAGAAAATAAGAGCCTGTAATGTGCTTAATGGCTAGATGAATTAAGTTCTGTTTAAAAATTGGAACAAGAACAGTTCCTTAATACTGTTCTGAACATTCTGGCTAATGAAGGAATGATAATGGGGAGACGGAAAAGACAATTATTTATAGTTATTGTAGTGGAAAACCAGAATATACAGGGAATCCAGCAAAATAGTCAAATTTAATAAAAATGATTTAATAAAGTACCAGATTTAAGGCAAAGACACCCAAATTAATAGCTTTGCTACCAGCAGCCTTGTGATAAAAATAAAGTTCCTGATCACACTATCAGCTCCTTTCCCAAATCAATCAATCAATCAGTGGAAACAATCTTGGGGGTAAACTTATGGAGGTACATGTTGATTGGTGTAAAGAAAAGAAACAGGAATTGACTACGTTGACAATAATCTGTTCAGCCACCTAACTATTCATAAACTTAAAGGTATGTTCCTGAGTGGGGAGACAAAATAGTATCTCTAGAATTACCAGACTTCTGTAATCCAGCCAGGAAAAAGAAGAAAGAAGGAAGATTGTCTGATATACAAAGCCATGTCGATCTCCTGAACACATCAGACCTTTCACTCCTGGTGCACAGTTCCCCCCATATCTTCTCCTCATGGGAGGTAGAATTATATATCGTTAAAGGTCCTGTTCAAGTCCTAGCCTAGCCCTGGACATGTCCTCCTTTGTAAAGAGGTCTCTGTAAACTGGGTATGGTGGTACATTCCTATAATCCTAGAACTTGGGAGGTGGAGACTGGAGGATCATGAGATCACTGTATTCTCAGCTACATATCAAGTTCAAGGCCAGCCTGGACTGCCTGAGACCCTATTTCAAACAAACAAACAAACAAAAAAAAAAAAACAACAACAAAACAGGTATCCACAGATGCATTGAAGTTGAGGATTTTGCTATGAAATCAGTGTGGGCCTAAATCCAAGGATGTTCCTTACATGTGGCCTTTGAGGAAAGGACCCAAAGAGACCCACATGAAACACAGGAAGTTGGAGGTTCTTATTCTTCATAGATAATTTTCTGAAATTTAAATCCACTAAGTTGTGATTTTCTGTATCCTCTCCAGGAAGTTAACACACCATCTTCTTCTGAGAAGCCACCAGCAACCATACAGGTAAATTCCTACCTGACCTGCTGGCACCTCACCTCTCATCTCCCACAGGCCTGGAACACAAATGAGCTGCTTCCTCAGGGTTTTGCCCAGGCTTCTACCAGGTGGAGCACTAGCCTCATGTACCCACCATCCCTTGGCATGTCAATATCTCCTTCTTCTCCAGTCGTCACCCTCTCTGGTTGGAGTCTTATCACCAACTGGTGGGTTACCTGTGTTGATCCTGTCTCCTTCTCCAGTTGCACTGCAATGCAGATGTATGATGTGGCCTAGCTTCTCACTGCTGCTGCTGCTCTGGCATCCAGAATGGAGCCAGCAGGCAGAGAGAACTCAGTGTGTTGTTGAGTGAATGCGGAGACTGAATTATGAGCTAGAGTTTAATAGATAATAAAGCAGGCATTTCAAATCAGCGGGGGAGGATTAATTGATATGTGATTTTGAGATGAAGCAAATTAGAGAAAAATTTATTTTAGATACATATTCTTCCTGTGTATAAAGGAAGATTACGTCAAATATGTTTAATAGTTTACAGAAAAATTAGAGAAGGTAAAAAGAGAGTGGGTTAGTCCCAGGACTGAAAGCATGTGGGCAAGTTTCACAGCCAACAGCAATCAATTCTGCTGCTTAAAACCACAGCCTTTGCCAAGTCTGAGCACCCTGCTTCCTGCCTGTCTCCTTCCCCCAAAGATTTGGGTCTCTCCTCTGGCTGACCTTGGGCTTGACCTTCTGCCAAGGTGCCTGGTTTTCTACTCAGGACCTGGGCCTCCCCTTGGCTTAGTGGACCATGTTAGAGACCTCCAAGCAAACACCTGATTGGCCACCACCCATTGGCCACTTCTGGGCATGGAAGGTACTTGGATGGAGTCACTTGCTTGCTTCTAAGCTTTGCATTTCCTTTTCATGCCACACGGGCAGGCAGGTTTCCAAGGCCTGGCTCTGTCCTTAAGCAGGAAGTGTGGAAAGACAGCCTTTCTTATATCCTCATCTGGCCCCTTGCTGGGTGAGGGTCCTCTGAATTTGGGGAACAATCCTACCTGTATAGCACTAAGACTGCAGCCAGGGAAGTTGGGAGTGGTTGCCATGGGCGCCGGGTCCTGGTTCCCAGGAGATGACAGGTATCTACATCCAGGTTAACTTCTCAGTGGGGCAGAGTTTTCAGTGTGCTCTGCAGAAGCCAATTCACCCTGATCTGAACAGGGATCCTGCCTTGGTTTGCATCATTACATAGCTGATTAGAAAAGAAGGTGTTAAGATAGCCCAGGCTCATCTCTGCAGTGACAGGTCAGGCTCCAAGAACACCCAGAGAGCAGGTCCTTCTTCCAGAGTCCTGCAGCCTGTGGAGAAGCGGGGCAGTGTACTGGGGGAGGAGGTACCACCCTTCTGGCAGAGAAGCCGAGGCCTGCCCCGCTCAGTATTCACACAGTTTTGCTTTGTGATCTCTCTTTCCTGCAAGCCACCTCAGGGGCCACTTCCATGACCCCAGGCTCACCTGGGACCCATGTTTCCTTCCCTTGCCCTGCACAGTGACCTTGAGTGAGGGGGCGCCCACATTCCTGAGCCCACGGGACCCACTCTGGTTTGAAGAACCCAGTGATGTGCTGACACACTCTCTAACAATTGCTTTGTCCACCGGCTGTGGCAAAACAAGTCACAATGGGTCTGTTTGTTGGGAAATTTTTATAGGGAGGAATGTAAAGGCCCACTAAAATGGGACTCCTGTTTTTGACAAACAATTTTAGTCCCCTACCCCTCTGTCATCGTTTCTTTCAGGCACACCTCCTTGTGGGTCCAGAGGCCACAAGACACATGCCTTCCCAGTCGGCCTCCTAAGAAGTCAGATGTCAGCCATGTCATCTGAATGACTTGTCAATGTGTGTGAGCAAGGCTGTCGCTTGCACAGGGCCAAGCATGGTAGAGCCAAGACAGTTTCCTCTTGGGCCTGTTCAGGCTCCATTTCTACCCTCTCCACATGCTTCCGTTTCTCCTGTACCTGTCCTTAGCCCCATGTGCCACTGAGGCCCCCACCGTGGGTCACCATGAGGCTCCTCAGGACCGATGCTCTTTCCTTGGAGCTCTGCCTGGGCCCCTGGCTTTTCCATAGAGGAGCAACTGACCGAGAGTGATGATCTCACGGTGGGATTTGTAGCTTGGGATGGGTACCAGGTAAGGGGAGAGAGTCTTATATAGTTTCATCTCCTCTCTGTTCCTCTGGCCCTGATAACGCCCAGCACACTGGAAAACAGAGAGCCAGGTCACGGAGAACGTTAATTCTGGGATTCATCTGGACTTGTTTGCAGTGCCCTGTCACAAGTCAGGTAAACTTACTGGGCTCTGTTTCCTGTCCTGTAAGATAGGAGGAGGCTTTAGAGAGACAAGCTCTAATTTCCCTCCTACCTTTAAAGCCCACTCGTGTTTAGAAAGACATTTAAACATTTGTTCTGAAGTTAAAAAAAATTCAACTTGTTCTAAAACTTTAAAATGGTTTTGTGTTCCAACCAACTTGCTTTTATTAATAGAATGATGATTCTTAGGAAGACCACAGACTCATTTGCTTTTTACTTTTTGACTTCTTTAGCATCTAATTTCTTTGCTGTAACTGAAATCTACATGAACAAGATCAGTAATGGAGGAGAAACACACACATACACAGGACACCTTTTCAGACACACACTAATTTATTTCCTAACACACACAGACACACACACATAGACCTCCCCACCCACAGGTGCACACACACTAACATACCCCTTCATGCAGATGCACACACAACATCATGGGACACAGTTCTTGTCACTGTCCACTCATTCTGAGCTTTGGATTCCATCCACCCTTCCCTGTGACCTTGCTGATGCTCAGCACTGTCCCGTGAGAGCCACAAACTGTGGCTGTGGTTTTTTGTCCTACTACGAGCTGGACACTTTTCCAAGTCATCGGGTTAAGGGTGACTGTGTGCAGGTTCAGAAATTCCTGGGGAGGATCCTCAGGAGACTGGAAATCTGGGGTATCCTGTTGGCCACCTTGCGGCCCGCTCCCAGGAGCAGAAAGGTGGCAGCAGAAGCTCTGTGGGTAGGGGAGGGGAGCTCATCAAGGAGTCTGTGCTGCACCACACACCTAGGCCTTTGGTGACTCCCATCCATCCCTGAGCCTCTCCCACACACTTTACATCCAGCCAGACTGCCAGTCAGCCCCAAGTCCATTCACTTTTTACTTTAAAAAACCAAAAACAAATTCATGAGAGAAACACAGAGGAGAGTGGGTCAAGGGACAAGCTGTCAATATGACCCATGGACAGAAAATTAATTACGAAGTTCTGGAAGCTGGTGGCTGTCACCAGCAGTCTTTCCCTACAGTAGAGAGGCTCCTATAGAAATTAAATTTAGAGCTGCTATATATCCCAGTAACCCCTGTTCTGAGTGTATACCCTACAAAGTAAATCAGCTCCCTGTGAAAGTAGTCCAGTACTCATCCAGTATTATCTGTGTGTCAAGGGCATGCTAATAATGTGTCTATTGATGAAAGAATGAAAAGAGAGACTGGTTTATATATGCAATGGAATATTATTGAACCCTGAAAAAGAACATGGTCCTGCCACTTAACCACAGCCTCGGTAAACCTGGAAGACATTATGTTAAGTCACAGGATGAAAAAATATTGCAGGATGTCACTTATGTGGAATGGACCAAAAGCAAACATCACAGAGAGAGTGAAGGGTGGTGGCCATGGCCAGGGCGGAGGAACCAGAGAGCAGATCAGCAGAATGACTGAGCAAGAGCAAAATGGCTCAGGGGCTGCTAAAGCAGGTCAGTGCAGGGATGGCGGAAGTCACTTGCTTCCTCAGTTGGCTACAAAATAGGAGAGGTGAAGCTTCAAAGATCCCGACAAAGACTTCACAGTCTGCTTCTTTTCCCACAAGCAGAATTTCAAGAAGTGCAGCCTCCACTTGACTGCACAGGAGAATCAAGGGCACAAGGCCCCTGGGCGTCTCCACTGTGGTTTAATGTACGTCCCTGCATTGATGTATAAGAGAAAGAGATAGTTATGTGCTGGGAATGACCCATGGCTCCTACCAGCCGACAGACGATGGACAGCCAGATGGACAGACAGCTCCCACTTGACTTCCTTCTTTTCAGTGGTTTGATGCCAGCTCTGTCTCAGGGGACATGTGAGGTGGGCAGCCCATGGTCCTGATGCTTCTCTTCTTAGCATAACTGTGTGGGGCTTCATTAGCCACGGTCTACTCACGGAAGATGAATAGACGGGTCACAATGGAACAAGAATAGTGTGGCCGTTATTTGCTGGGATGAACATTAGATGGCTGGAAGAATGCATCTACTGCCTTATGGTCAGTTGGAAGAATGCCACCAATGATTCAGATGAGACATGGTCCTGCACGAAGTGCCTCAGGGGCCTTGCCATGGCCACTCAGATGGCCGGGACAGAGTCAGGGGCAGAGAGTATGTATCTGATGAGTGTTATAATATGAAGAACCTATAGCCTCAGACCAGGACCTGCACTCCTTCCTTTCTAGAGGAAAAGGGGGAGGTGCTTCCTGCTGGCTTGATAGAAAAGGACTGGAGCAATCACACATGAGTGAGCGGACATCCTGTTCACCTCGATGGTCCCCAGGCATCCATGGAGCTGTTAAATCTGGGGACGGCGTCAGTGGCTTCTCCACAGTGCAGGGAGACCAGTCAGCAAACTTCTCAGTCATGATCATTATTTATAATCCATGTTGGCAACATGAATTTATCAGCCAGCTCTAACAAATGGAGCAATTTTCAATATTTTTAGCGAGCAGTGGGCATGTATGCTTTAGAAACTGATATCGTCTATATTTGCAAAGCTGTTGCTTTCTAATCTGTTGGAACTATTGGTCATGTCTTTCTTTTATTGTGAGGATGCAATGAGGCCAGTCTGCATTCAACAGGTGAAGCTGTGTCGTAGTTAGCTCACGCTGCTGGGATGAACCCCCAAATCAGGCACGGCTTATGGGAGGAAGAAGGGATTTATCTGAAGCTTACAGGCCCACACAGAGCACCTCCAAAAGCAAGCACGCTCAGGCTGCAAGGACCTCCGGGCAACATTGACTGCTCTTTGCTTACCTACAGCTGGAATTCCAGATCTGCCCCAGTAACACCTTAGAATTCACCCCCACTGACACCTCTTCCAGCCTGGAGGCTGGAGACAACCTAGGAGACAAGCTTTAACGAAGCTCCTGACTCTACTGGGGACATCCATTCAAACTACCTCAAGTGGTATTGACCTAGGGGCTTTGAGTGGACATTGATCATTATGAATGTGTAGTTCTCATTTTATGGTGAAAGAACACAAACGTTGATAACTGACTGACTTTCCACCTGTGGACCTTCCTTTTGACGTTATCCTAGGAGATGGCCATGCGTGTTCCCTAGCTGAGTCAAGACTACCAGGAAACCTGAAGATTGTCACATGTCAAACAGAGCTTCGAGTTAGATTTGGGTTTCTCTTGGGAACTGGGAACTCAAGGCTTAGTGAGATGGGGGGAGGTCAGTGATTGGTCTGGCTGCTCAATATTCAGATAAATGGTTGGATAGTATACACTCTGGAAAGGATCTGCTTCCCAAAAGTGTGTTTACATTATGAGTGAATATCTCTATCACAGCAACTACTAGAATAGGTAAGGAATTTGGTAGCGAAGCAAGATTTTGTTTTTTGCACAAAGTATATGTAAATAAACAAGCAAACAAAACCAAATACTAGAAAATCCAACACAACATCACCAGAGGTTGAAAGGACACTGAATAAACCTGAGAAAATAGCATTTCAGTAGAGGCCAGTTGTCTGGCTGTGACCACAAAGACTTCTACACACAACAGCAGTGACCGATGCAGTCTTTGATGCTCAGTGACAACTGATTAAATGGAACAGGGAATGATTCTCCCACCACCGTTCTGTGTATGTGTCTTGGGGAGGACTTGGGACATGGAAGTCTGTGGGAGAGAGAGGAAGGATTTCAGCAGTACTCAAATGAGTGCCCCTCTCACAGGAGCAATGGTGGGTGCTGGGGAATCAAACCCAGACCAGCAGGCTTAGTGAGCAAATGTCTTTAACCACTGAATTCTGCTTCTTAATTCTTGTAGGTTCTTTCCCAATCCTTTATGAAGATAGGTAGAAAAATAAAGGTGTTACTGCTGAATAAGGTGTGGGTGGTGTATGTGATGGCTCCAATGATGTCACTTTCCATTCTTGGCATCCACTGGGCACGAGGAAAGAGGAGGATCTAACATCTGGGGAGTCCTGCACCCCAACAGCTGTCAAACAACCACTGGATAGATGTTATGTATTTCTAAGTGTGTTGGAACCCAGGGTCTGATCACTGTTCCAGACAAGGTGGTCAAAGGTAGTCTTTAAGGAGAGATGGCATTTGACCAGCAGTCTGAATGAAGGGGAAGGGAGCCCTGCACAGGACCAGGGCAAGAGTATTCTTGGAGAGGGGGGACTTGTGCAAAGGCCTGAGGCAGGAGGAAAAGGGCTGGGTTGGAAGAATAGTAGGACGTTTGGTGGAACAGGAGAACACTGAAAGATAGGAGACAGGGTGGAAGACACAGGTAAGGGCCAGATGATGCTGGGTCTTTCGAACAATGGTAAGGACACTGAAATTTATCCCAAGTGTAATGAGAGGTCACTGGGGGATTTTCAGCAAGGAAGTAAGAGACTCTCATGGAATTGTGACAAAGACCATCTGGCGTTGGAATGGAGGAAAGCCTGCAGTGGGAACGGAGGACTTTATAGATGCCATCATGGTACCATAGGTGACAGGCCTTGTTGGGGGTCCCCAGAGGCCAGATTTATGGGGTTAGAAGTCCTTTGTTTCTATAGAGCTTGTGGTGGGAGATGAAGGGGAGGAGAACCTTACAGGTCTGGGTCAGACAGTGACTGGTGGTCCTTGTTTCTTCAACACAGGAAGACTGAGGTGGAATCATGAAACACACAGGCACGAAGCCAGACATTAAACACCTTCCCTTTGAAGACCTGAGGCTCTGAGCACAGCTTCTCAGGCAGAGTGAGTGCTGGAGTGTGTGTGTGTGTGTGTGTGTGTGTGTGTGTGTGTGTGTGTGTGAGAGAGAGAGAGAGAGAGAGAGAGAGAGAGAGAGAGAGAGAGAGAGAGAGAGAGAGAGATAGAGATATCTATGTGATGAGTTTGGAAGCTGGGATGAAAGGAGACATCCCCGGGAGTGTAGACAAGAGAGAACTGGAGGAGCACATAGTAGGGCTCTGCAACCCCTTCTGCTTCTATCACCATGGAGCCACGTCTCCTCTATTCACATGAGACCAGATAACCTACCACATGATCCTGCCTGACCCTCACCTGCTTTCTCAAGGAATGAAGCCATGCTTGAGAAGGGTCCTTTCTGATTAATATCCAAAGTACTCCAGGTCTGTGAAGTTATTCAACTATATTTAGCTTCAGGATGCTATTAGAATTCAGGCAAATGAATAATTTTGAAAAAGTGGTGGTTTACAGAGCTGATAGTTAACAGACATAGTTTATAGAATTGATTTGAGTTAAAGGATGCCCCTGAAGTCGACATTCAAAAATAACACCATAATAATCTGTTTCTAACATCCTCTAGTAAAAATGACATAACTCCTGCTTTATTTAGTTTAGAATTAATTATAAATGCCAAATGGTGTGCAATTGATATTATTTGTTGGAGAATTTAGTCTGGGAGGTAGAAATTGACTTGAAATAAAGATCAGACTTCTAAAAGTAATAATAGTAGAAAATGGAAGAAAAGAAAGAAGTCCTGTTTACCTCCCACACTAACACGGGGGCATTTAGCGTCTTCCTCGATGGGTTACTAAAGAGACACATAGCAGGGAATTTATTTTCCTCTATTAAAGTCTCAGCAATTTCTTACAGCTCTGCGATTTCTTAGTGGCTAAAATACTTTGTTTTGTCAACATTAAAACCTCACGTCTGGCATCATTATTGTTTGAAAAACACTTTCATCTCAGCACTATTCACTTTTATTCTCCTGAAAGATTACATCAAAATGAAGAATTAGTTTGGCAACTGGGTGAGCTGGTACCTTAGGAGACAGACGTACTGAGAAATGAAGCAATATTTTATGTAGTCCCAGATTGGATACTTAAAGCTACAATAGTCTGTTGGGCTTCTAATTTCCGGGGTTTGCGTTCAGCCACACAGGCTTGAGTGGGTCACAGGGGGATTGTAGGATGGGATACAGTCACAGCCTGGTATGCTTTCCCAAAACACAACCCATAAACAAACGAGGCTTCTTTTCTGTAAATGGAAGCACACAGTAAACATGGTCATCTCTTCCTCGGAGGCTCTTAAATTATTTTCATAATAGCCAGACACTGCATGCATTTTCACTGTCTAAAAGGTGCAACAGAGTCCACATTTTAGGTCCAACATTACAGAAATGCTGGGTGAGCCAGGGATAGATCCCGGGTTACCCTCATAAAGAAAAATGTCAAAAACCCATTCTACCCAAACCAAACACGGCTGGAAAAATTAAAGATGTAATCTAAGAAAGAAATTTTCCCTTAGAGGAGAAAAACCCTGTTGAAAATAGCATAAATAAATGGTGTTAAATGAACAGCCCTGACTTGTTCTATAAAATAAATGGCGAATGCATTCCTGGATTAGCAATTTCAGGCTTGTTTGAAATCACACATGCCTTAAAATCAGTCATCTTTGTGAATCGCTGGATGAACACACAGACATCACTGAGAAACCCACGAGGTCAAATGAAAGACTGCATATAAGACTCTTGTCAGAGACTCACATGCTGTGAGCGCTTGCTGAGCCCTTGCTTACTGTCCGAGCTCATCTGGTTTCTGTAGGAACATCCCAGGTCACATACTGTTTCTCTAACCATCATGACACAGGTTCTATGGCTCCACTTCTGATTCCCAGGAGCTGGGATTTAGCAACCCAGACAAAGTGTCTTTGGTAGTTGAGCTGGGAAGCTGGCTCAGTCAGTAAAGTATCTGCTATACAAGCCAGAAGAGCTGGGTTCAAATTCCTAGCACCCATGTAAAAAATTCCAGGTATGGTGGTGGTATGCACCTGTGATCCTGGTGCTGGGGAGGTGGAGACAGAAGGCTCCCTGGGGCTTGCTAGCAAGGTTAGTCTAGCCATAGTGGTGAGCTCTGGGTTCAGTGAGAGATCCTGTCTCACAGAAATAAAGCAGAAGAGCTACAGAGGAAGATACCCAGTATCAACCTCTGGCCTACGTACACACACACCAACTTGTATACATATAAATAAGCATATACACACATCAACATATACATGTGTATGTGTAAGCACACCACATATAATAAATAAAACAAATGTCTTTGGGGATTAAAAAATCAACAATTAAAATTTAGAACAGTGTTGATCATCTAAATTATATACGACACAACTTTACTCAAGGTAGAGTTCCAGGTCAAGTATTTTGTCTCTAAGCATCCTTAGCTATCAGTGGTGTGAATAAGACAGGATCAGAGCGAGCACTTTGGGATCACCACTGAGAGGTCAATGGTGACCCAGAGCCCAGAGAGAAGGTCTACCATCCTGTTGTCCCAGCTGAGCCCACATCTGTACCTGGAGGCTTAACCCTGTACACAGTCTTAGAAAAGGACAGACCCTCTTCTGACAAAAAGCCTTAAAGAGCTGCGGAGGCATGGGCACACTGGTGGGTGTCTCTGTGCACACCTTACACTGAGACACAGCAGCATAACTAGGTACCAGATTCCTCCCCTGTTTAATACAGAGCCATAGCCTTAAACCATACCTCTGGTAGAAAGAAAAGACAAATGTGACCAGGACACACCTGGTCTCCCCAGGTTGGTCATTTATTCAAACAGATATTGACCTGTTATGATAACAACAGAAACACAATCAGCTATGCAACATTTCTGTTGACAAAGAAGAAGACATGTGTGGCTGGGGAGATGGCCTGTTGGCCTGGGTCCAATTCCCCAAAGCCTACATAAAGTCATACAAAAAGTGGCACATGCATCTGAGTTTCATTTGTAGTGGCAATAGGCATGCCTATTCTCTCTCTGTGTGTATGCTCACAAATAAAAATAAATAAAAAAGACAAGACATTTGCTATTAGATTAAACTATCAGCTAAACAATGTCCATTCAACTACAAAATATAATATGTGACCAAAGCCCATTTAAATGCTGGTTTGGTTTTCAATTCATTCAGACACAAAAGAAACAGTTTCTTGAAAAAAATTTGGGAAACATCTTTTCAAGTAAAATCAAAGCATATATATTTTTACCTGCAGCCTGGAATACCCATTGCTACAAGGGACACAACACAGTAATTTGTGACATCCTGTAAAGGTGCCAGGGCTTATACATATTCAATTTCTTTACAGTTATTTATTAGCTGGATCTGTGGAGGCCCAAACATATTGAATGAACAATTCTAATTTTCCCTATTTGTGAATGTTTGCTAAACCAATGGAAAATTTGATTTTATCTCATCCCCCTTCTATGCTTAATGCTCAAATGTTTTTGCTCTTTGACCTTTATTAGACAAGACATTTCATATAACAGAGGATGGATAATTGAGCCCTAGGATAAACCAAGAGGAAACAGCTCCAGTGATTACAGCCTACCTGTAAGAAGCAGCACTGTCCAAAATGTGTTTTCATTGCACCAAGGAGAGCCTGCAGACCGACAAACACAGCAAAGATCCCTGCTGCCCTGTCAGGCCGTTTGGATCAGTTATGGAAGTAACGCACAGCGCATCGATGAACAGAATAAGGTGCAGATGTGTCTGGTGCTGCTGATTCGCTATGGGTGCCAGTCATCATTTACCCCAAAGGGCTAAAAGGACAGGAGTTCTACCTCAGGCCCCAAGGGCAGGAGGAAAGATCTCTTCCTGTGCATGGACCTAATTTAATTTTCTGACTTTTGATCCCATGTCTTTTGTTGCCTGGATGAAAACAGAAATCCAAGCTCAATAAAGTCAAATAAAATATTAAAGTTTGTTTTTAAAAAATATATATTTATTTGAGTGAGAGAAAGACAGAGAGAAAAATGGGTGCACCAGGGCCTTCTGCCACTGCAAATGAACTCCAGAAACGTGCACTTCTTTGTGTATCTGGTTTTACATGGGTATCGAGGAATCAAACCAAGGCCTTTGGGCTTTGCAAGCAAGCACCTTTAACTGCTGAGCCATCTCCCAAACCCAAAGTCTGCTTTATTTTTAAGAGCTGGGTTAATATCATCAGTAAAAATAATAAAATAAAACAAGGTTTATAACTTGGATAAAACCACTGGGTAGTGAGGCAGAACCCAACCTCACCTCATCCCCCTCCCCCCACTGCCTTTCCCACCAGTTAATTGTCAATGGATACGAATGCTGGTAGTTCTGGTGGGGCAGGCTTTGCTGTCCCATGCCCATGCCCATGCCTTCACCCGTTGGGTTTCTGACACTCTTGAATTAATCAACATTTCTCCTCTGGCCTCACAACCTCTCATGTCGTCTATCTTCATGGCTGTCTGTTCTCTGTGGAGTTCAACCCCTCACCTTCCTCTTTTTAACAGTGCAAATGTACACCCCTCCATCACCTTCCCTCCAGACACTAGCCCTCGGCTTTCATGGCTTTGGCCTTCTTTCCCAGACCTTGTCCACTTAGGATGGTTCCTGACTCCCTTGACTCCAGCTACAGTCCTTCTCTGACCCTGTGACCCAAAATGGAGGATTCCAAAGCCTATGTCCAAAGTGGAGTCATGTGAGCTGGTCACCTGTGCCCTTGACTATCGTGTGCCCATGTGGGGCAGGTCAAATGATTATGAAGGTAGAGCTGGATGGAACCCCTTCCCCCAAAGGCAAAATAGTCATAAATTCTAAGACTTTGCTTTGTATTCTAACCTGCCATCCTTTCTAGTTTTCTTGATGTGAAAATCTAATAAAAGCTTGAGAAGAAAAAGTGAGAATTTTGTCAAAAATATGTTAAATGAACCGTTGGTTATTCTGCCGACTTTCCCCACTCACAGCAGACCATACAGATAAATTAAACTCCCACAGTGCACTGGCTCAACGGTAGCTTTCACCTTTTTTTCTCTGAGCTAATGAAATTTACGTGGTATATAAAATCTTATCTTTTACTAGAAAACATGCCTAGTAATACCAAACATCAATTTTCTCTATAATTTATGTGAAGAATTAAAGAAAGATCAGCAGATACATATATCAAGTAAACAGACTTAAGCTGTCTTTTGAGGAGAGTTAAAAAACATTAAGAGCTATCCAATGATTTTTTCTTCATTTTTTAAAAAAATTCAATTTCAATGAGAAGTCAGCAGACTTCCTACCAGAACATGATCACATCTGTGATAGAGGAAGAAGAGAAGCCCAGCTCGATGCTCTGAGTAAACCTGCTTTCCAGTAGTTTACCTGTCCTCATCACCTCAGGTAGGCTCATGCTGCAAAGGGAGACTGACACCCTGTGGCTGTCTTCTTCCCACAAGGGCCACCCAGGAGATCTCTACAAGAAGGGCTCCAGTGAAGGAACTCAGAGTTCTTGGTTTAACGGCTTTTATGGCTGAAGAATCTGCAACTCCTCTGTGCATAGGAGCACAACTGGAAGAAAAAGAAGGAGTCGTGTCTGGAACCCCACTGAGGATGATGCACAGAGGTTGGCAGCATTACTGTTGTCCCTGGTGGTTAGTGAGGTTGGGACCAGAGGAGAACAGGTCATAGGTGACCCAGCCCTTCACAGGTGCCCATGGAGATTAATAGTGAGGCGACTGAGTATCCCCCATCCCACCTTGTATTTGCTGACCCCCAAGTTCAACACCCAAAGCAGCACTGATGAACACAGGGAAGCTATAACAACATAAAACATAGAGGAGGGAAGTAGAAAGGTTGCACTTTGAATAACCAAATTGTTCCTAAGTTTTAAAAATAACATTTTTTGGTCTTTTTCTTAAATTTCCTCTCTCCATTGCAGCTTCCTCATCCTCTGGGTTTCATTCTTAATGGCGATCCCATCCAGCTGTCCCTTACTATATCTTCTCCAATCCTGCTCCTCGGCACTCCTCTCAGCAAATGGAAGATGGATGGAAGCTCTGAACATCACTGCACCACCCAGGCAAGTGCATCATGATGGTAGTCTGGGATTGAGGGTGTGAGTGGGTGCACATGTAGGGTCAGGATTGGGGGTGTGATGAGCAGTAGGCTGTGCCCCAACCTCTGGTGATACTGAGGAGGACAAAGGTAGGGCGAGACACTGACATTTAGTACATAGGAAAAGCAAGGAATCCGATGAGGACGACTTAAGATGTGACTGTGGAGATCTCAGTGTTGCAGACATGACTGTGGGGAAAGGTCAGTGCTACAGACATGACTGTGGAGAGGTCAGTATTGACTGTGGGGAGAGGTCAGTGATCAAGCTGTGAACTCCAGGCTTTGGCGTTTTTCACTGAGAGTCCAGGCAGGTACCTCCAGAAGATGGTGAGTATAACAGAAGACATCTCAGAAGCAGCGGAATCCATAGAGGCCTACCAGATGGACAATCAGAACACCAAGTCTCCTTCAGCTCAAGGCTAGAGACAGAGCCTGGTCTGGCTGGCATGGTACAAATCTCTCTTAATCATTGTCTTAATTATGGCCCACAAAAACCCAGAGAGAAAGTATATCAGCCTCATTTTATAAATGTGGGAAAAAAACTCAAAAAGAACAAGTGCCTTGTTTAAAATAATTTATCTAGGTTACAGGATTTGGAACTAAAATTTGGAAAGCTTCCTTTCAGTTCATTCAGTAGACCTGTATGTCCCACTTTCTAAGTGATGACCACTGGGTCAGTTGTTGGTGAGATTCTGGAACAAATACCTTTTTACTTCTAGAAAGTCACTTCTTCTGGGCAGAGACAACAACAAAAGCAGATCAGTGGTTACACGCCAACAGTGATTTTGAAGGGTAGACTGGAGAAGGAAGTGTTTGGCACCCTACTTTGTAACACTGAGAAACACTGAGAGCCAGTAGAAGTCAAAGGAGAGTTACTTGAAGTGCAGGAGAGAGTCTGTGAAAGTCCGTACTGGCAGGTGGAAAGTGCTTCTTTGTTTGGGGCGACCAGCAAGCCATGGCTGAGAGGACCAGTGAGGGCACTCGTGGGAGAAGGCTTTTTCACACTTAGCAGAGGGAATCAAGGTCAAGTCATTTCTTTATGAAGATTCTCCCTCATGTAACCCGATCTAAGTTCTGTTCGGTCCTGGCAGTTCAGTTCCCTGACCCCATATGACAGACACTGCTGTAAGTTCCAGACCCCTTCAAAGCAACACCAGCATTGGCTAGAGATTCAATCTAATGAGATCAAAGCAAAACACTTTGTTTCCACACAGGGAGTCTTGGATTCTAAAGCTGTTCCCATCAAGGACTTGCTCTTGTATATAACACTTTTGTATATAATCTTGTATATGATAATCTTGTATTATATACTCTTGTATATAATTTGTATATAATACTCATTTGTTTAAACAAAGACCCATGGTTGCTCACTTCATTCCATTATAAACAAAAATATTTATTGAATTAGAAAAATACTTCATTTAAGATACAATACATCATTAAGAAATTGGGACATGAAAGTTTGACCATATATTCAATTGTCCAGTACAATTACTTTGGATGCTACTGGGGACATCAATCATTTTCTCAGTTAACCAAGAAGGAAACAGTTTCCATTTCACACAGAACATTTGGTAGGGCTGTCTTCTGGTGCTCCTTGAAGCATGATCTTTAGATGGTCAACAAAAGGCCCCAGGGGTTTTAGCTGCATGCAAGATGCATGTGTGTCTCAGCAGAAATAGTAACATTTGAAGATATAAATAAAGAACTTCTGGTTGATGTAGAGCAGGACTGTACCAGCTGGCAACTGTGTGTGCTCGCTGATGACTTGGCTTAGAACACTGAACAAAAGCATGCAGTCATTAAGCTCAGTGGTGTATGACTTTCATGTCGGAATTTCTATCAAGGCAGAGTTGTCAAGAGATAATAGTTTATAGAGTGATTAGTTTGTGAGCCTACAGCAATTTATGGTGCTTCAATTTTTTTTCATGTGACCTTTTAGGAGGACAGAAATATGGCCTCAGAGATAGTAACTAGGATGCCAAGGAGAGTCCTACCACCAAGTCTGGCTTTTGAATAATATTACTGTTGGCCTTACATTCATTGCCAAAAGTTGGACAGTTATATTATGCTCAAGAAAAATGAAAAATAGGAAAAAAAGGAAAAATAAACTAGAGCTTGTTTATTTATTCATTTGGGTTTTTTGAGGTAGGGTCTCTCTCTAGCCCAGGCTGACCTGGAATTCACTAGGTAGTCTCAAAGTGGCCTCAAACTCATGGCGATCCTCCTACTCTGCCTCCCTAATTTTTCTTCCCATTTCATAGATACTCAAAAAACATTGATGGAAATATTTAGATAGAAAATATTCATTAAGATAGAAATCATTGATAAATTATTTTTTTCTTTATCAAAAAAATAAAGTTGTGGTGGCGCACGCCTTTAGTCCCAGCACTCGGGAGGCAGAGGTAGGAGGATGGCCATGAGTTCAAGGCCACCCTGAGACTACATAGTGAATTCCAGGTCAGCCTGGGCTAGCGTGAGACCCTACCTCGAAAAACCAAAAAAAATAAAATAAATAAAAAAAATAAAGTTCATCCAGACCAGAATGTATTCACTATCAGCTAACTTTCTGAGAAATTATGGTGTCGGATGAAATAGATGAGGGTAAATATCTCCCAAAACAAGCCAAAAAACCCAATCAACTAAACAACCAATGCCATATATTTAGGGTTGATGAACTTCTCCATACTAATTCATTACAGGGAAAGTCTACACATATGCCTCAAAAAATTGTTTTTCTTTCTTTAGTGGACTTTTTTATTTTTTGAGGCAGGGTCTTACTCTAACTCGGGCTGGCTTGGCACTCACTCTGTAGCCTAAGCTGGCCTCCAACTCATGGCCTTCCTCTTGCCTCAGCCTCTTGAGTTCTGGGATTAAAAGTGTGCACCACCATGCCTAGCTGAAAACTCTTTTATCTGTGATACATCAGTCAGTCAAGGTCCTCTTAAGAGGCTTGACAAATGCTCTCAGCAGAGCCTTGCCTTTTCTGGGCTTCCTCTCGCCACCATCATCATCTCCGGAGTCCCGACATTTCTAACTGCTCATTACCCTTCATGCACCTGAGGGCGGGAGACTCAGGATTCTGCTCCGCACGCACCGCACACAGCCTTGCCATTGGTCAGAGTTAGCAAGGGGATGACGTCCACCTGAATCTTCCTATAGTCAACAGATAAATATTGATGGAGTGCTCTGGGTTCCTGTGCTCAGGAATTCAGAAGAGAGAAAACTGTCTCTCGTGTCACTAAGACGAATTTCCAAGGGAAAGAGGCAGGAAAAGCACAAGCATGCATACAGAAATCACAATTCCAGGTCAACCAGAGTGAACCCAGAAGGTGACCAGCTCAAGATGGTGGTGGAAGGGTGGGGAAGCACAGTGATGCCTAGTAAATACATGTGAAGATAAAGGTACATTTTGGTTTGAGGAAAGGTAGGAGGGGACCATCAATCCACCCTGACCTGTGTCAGAGTGCTGCTGCACTTGTGCATGGCTCGTGTGTGCCGCACACCAGCTCCAGAGCTTTCTGCAGCTCTGTCACTCTGGTGTACACTGATATTTTCACACACAGATGTTTCCAGATGGATGTGTGTGGCATCTGAGGATCAGTCATATAACAAGGGGCCTTTGAAAAAGCAGAAACTCTGCAGGTTTCCCCAAAGCCTCTCTCTTATGACATTTGACAATAATAAGTCAGAAAACCAAAGCACAAGGTGGCTTGCCAAGGGCAGAACTTAAGATGGAAACTCTCTTTTACAGGGTGGGAAGGAAATTTAGAAAACTTAAAAAGAAATCTCTATAATATGGATGTCAAAACCTTTTTCAAAATAAGGATGTTTTCCAGAGAAGAAGTGGACAATAGCTCAGGGAAGTTAGGCTCCTTGGACAAAACCTCTTCTTGCTGATTGAGAGACACCACAACAGAGGACGGATGCCAGCCATGATCAGGAGCCAAGCTCTTTCAAAAGAGGACCTTAGACAGGTGTGGTGGCCACATCTATCATCCCAGCATCGGGAGGCTGAGATAGGTGAGTTTGAGGCCAGCCTGGACTACAGAGTGACTTCTGGGTCAGCCTGGGTAGAATAAGACCCAACAAGAACAACAGCAAAGAAAGACTTTGAGTTTGGGGTCAGATATATCATATTCTAGAAGTATAAGAGAACCATAGTCATGAAACATAAATTTCCCAACAATGAAGACCACCTCTTCGGTGTGTCTTCATGGAAGGTGGCGGCCATAATGGGGAAGTGAGACGCCATGTCCCCTGAACTTGACTGTGTGTCTCATGAATGCAGTTGGAATAGATCCTGCTTCTCGACTGTCACTAGACATACTGCAGTGACATAGTAGGGTCCCTCCTGCCCCACTAGCATGGGCCAGCCAAGCCCCTCCTGGTGAACTTTCCAGCTGCATCTTAGCCAATAGGTCCCCTGCGGTATCTCCAGCTTCACAGGGCTCCTTCATTTAAACAGATTTTGTCATTTTCATCTTAAAACAAGCTCTTCCCAAACTCCAAACTCTACCAAGGTCTGCCGCTTCCTTCCCTTCACAACAAATGTCTCCTCAGTGCTGTCTGTCCTGCCACCGGGTTCCATTCACAGGTTCTCCCTGCTATAACCTGGCTTCTGCTCTGTCTATAAAGTTGCTTTCAAGACTGAGCTCAAGGGACATTTTTTTTTCCCTCAGAGAAATATGTTGGCACCTTTTCCTCTTTGGGAGTTCATATAATAAACTCCCCCTTGTTGGTCTCTTGTAGCTCAGGCTGTCTCCCTGCTTTCCCCTGGGGGCTCTCGAGAGGAGGTGACATGCATGACTCCACTCTGTGATTTCTCCTACCCTCACCAAGCGTGGTTTCCCATGAGCCCTTGCTTCCACTGACCACACCACTTAGCCTCTACAACCCAACCAGGCATTCTGTACTGACTTGGACCAGATGCTGATTGTTCTGGAGTATTCCCCCACCCCCACACACATTTGTGAAATCTTAATGAATGGAAAACACAATTTACTATTCCTCTCTCTCCGTACAAGCTTGCTCTGGAGTCTGCGTTCCAGTTTAGATTTTTGCGTTTAGAAGAGAAATCCAGAAGTTGTATTTTATTCATTCTTTTCTCTCAGTCGCTCACAATTCTCTATTAACATTGAGAGCTAATCTTTTTTATTGAATATTTCCATTTCTGTCCATCTCTTCTCCTCTAAAATGGAAGTCTCTCCCAATGTCTGGATTGCTGCTCTGAAACCCTCAGTGGTCTCTGACTTTCAGTATCACTTGTTACCTCTGCTTTAAAAATATTTTTTTTGTTTTTTGAATTCAGACAATATATTCTCACACACTGAAATACTTGATAATTATTGCTTATAACCAGTAATCTAGAAAACAGCATCTGGAATATTGGCATCATTTTTTTCTTAATAACCACAATGATGATGTGTAGGGGGTACTTGGAATGGAACCCAGGGCTTTGTGAATGCCAGGCAAATGCTGGACCATGGAATGTCTACACCCCAGGCCTCTGCCTCTGTCTCTAATCAGCAACTCCCAGCCCTCCCCACCTGGTTCTGTTTTCGTTTCTCTAATTTGTTGTCAAGTAAACTCTTCATGCCCCTGCCAGTCTTTCTGTGCAGTCATTCATACATCTTCAGCTTTGTCTAGAAATTATTGGACTCTCCCGAAAGGCTGTTTACAACACAGAAGTAGGTACAGAGGATGGTGGGGCAGGTTTTTCCTGTCACAAGTAGGCAGAGAAGAACGTTAGCAGAATTTCCAGCTAATGGTGTTATATAACATCACCTCACATCATTGGACATAACAGGAAAATGTCCCCTAACCAAGTTTCAGCTTCTCTGTGGGATCCAGGTGTTCCCGTGAGCTGTTCTTTGCTCTGGCTGGAGCACCTCAGAAGATACTTGGGACGTGTGGGGTGGTGCTTTGTCACAGCAGTCCAGAGGCCTTGACAGCTTGCCAGGCCCCAGAAGAATGTCACACCTGGGGCAGGTAGCCTCTTTCGGTTATAAAAACATGACTTCTTATGTGCTCTCTTAGGTATAAATATGCCTGGAATGACAACAAATGCTTGACCCTCCCAGGTTCATTCACCTTGGGTCCCTTTCTTTTCAACTTGGAGCCTGGGGTGAGGAATGTGGCCTATGCTAATGGAGGCTGGCAGTGACCAACCAGGGACAAGGAGTGCAGAGTTGGTGATTCTATTTGTTCTAAGCAGTTGTCTACTTTCACACACACTGCAGGTGAAATGTCTGCAGCTCAGCATTGTGTCATCCCCACCCCAGCAGAGAGGCAGCCAGGGCTTGCCCCACACCACAAGCAGAGACCGCGAGGCCTGTCTTACAGCCTAGGTTTAGGGCTCTCGTCAGTGAGGCTGGCTGTGTGACCTGTCTTGCCGCCCATGGTCTAGGAGGCCCTTGCGCTTATAGGTTCCATTTGTGGACAGCCTCTAGCCAACTGCTAGTGTCTGTCTGCCTGCAGCCGCATGGGCAGAGACATGCTGCAGCCATCCCAGTTCTGAGTAAGGGCTGGCATGGTTGAGATGCTGTCTGTGGCCATGCACTTGGTAGGGGAGAATTAGGGTGTTATCCGGTTCCTCTGTCCCATGTACCTGTAGCCAGAGCTATGGGTAGGGCAGAAGGCTGGCCACAGTGATCAAACTGTAGGAACCAGGTTTCTAGTTCTAGTGAGGACTTGAGTGGCTTTGGCTATGGACAGTGACTGTGTCTGCTGTCCCTTCTCTCACCACCTGAGTCCCTGGGGAGCTATGGATCACAGGAGAAGGAGATATGGATGGTTTCTGGAAGGGAAGAGGGTACAGAAGAATCCAGGGAAAAGGAGAGTGATTTGCTCAGAGAAGCTTCTGTACCTTGGAAGGGTGTGCCAGAATTCCCTGTGGCACCATGGGAAGTCTCTGAGGTGCACTGGCCAAGCAAAATGAGCCTCTGGTTATTATGAGCTACAGAAAAGCCAGTGGACTGCCTGGGATTGCAATATCTGGGAAGGGGATGACGTCACTGTGTGGCCACAGTATAGACTTCTTGATAGGACTCTTGGGACCCTCCTCACCTTCCTGAGTTGTTGTCAGGAGACTTGTGATGATGAAGTTAATGAAGTTAATGAAGTTAATGAAGGAGAGGTGAAGAAGCAGCAGAAGGAACGTGGTCAGAGAGGCTGGGCTGCCCCAGTCCACACTGCTCCCTTGGCAGCAGCCACACCCTGCCTCACAGCATGCCTGGCATCTCCATGGTTTGAGTTGGCTGCAGGGCCTGAGCTTTCACAGGGTCTCCTGGGATTGTCTGTATGTCACAGCACAATGGTCTCCCCGACCACCTCATTGCCAAGATGTCACAGCTTTCCAAACTCTTCCAACCTGTGGCCTTTCCTTTCCTGATGCAAGCTAACTGCAGGTGTAACTTCTCCCAGAAGACTTTCTGAGCACCTAGGGTTCTCTGGTCTCTCTCCCCCTGACTACCACTGTGCTTCCACAGCCTGGCATGTCCTTCCTGGGTTTAGGAATGGTGAAGAAGAAGGCTGTTGTGGCATTCCTAGCACCAAAAGCAGACAAGGGGACCCATGGTAAGGGCTCCACAAACAGTGTGGCTGATAAGATGGCGTGACTGGTATTCTAAGGGCACAATTTCTTCAGAGAAAGGATATGGTTATTTATGTGGCCACGGAGAGAGGAGAAATTGATAATTGAATGATCTATCCTAAAGGAGTGCTGTGTGGTGAAGATTCATATTTACAAAGTTCTATTAAAAATGTAATATGTGACACAAATATTACACGTGTAGACATAAATTCTTTGCAAAGAGATTTCACTCAGGACATTCTGTCTGGGGAGTAAGAAGGGATCTGAGGAGTCCTTTCTGATGCCTCAGCAGTAGCTGGATCACATGGACCATTATTATTTATTCCTATGCAAATTGGAATTTCCAAGGCAAATTGTTGAGGAGTTTCACTATCACATCACCCCTAATGTCACCTGGGGAAGACTGGAAGTCTCACAGATAAAGAAGCTAAAAGTGCTGTGAAGCCTGATGATCACCCATTGTCTCTTCCTCCTTTTTAAAAAATACTTTATTTATTTATGAGAGAAAGAGAATGGTGAGAACGGGCACACCAGGGCCTCCTGATGCTGCAAACAAACTCCAGATGCATGTACCACTTTGTGCATCTGGCTTCAGGTGGGTACTGGGGAATTCAATCCAGGCTGCTAGGCTTTGCAAGCAAGCAAGAGTCTCAGAGCCAGCATGGTGGGCACACCCAAGACAGCTGAAAGCAGGAAAGGGGACTGGAAAGCTGACCTTCAGGTTCAGGGTGAGGGCTCCAAGAAGCAGAAAGGAAGACAGTGCTTGGGAAAGGACAGCTGAGTTGCCCAGTGTAGACTCGGAGCTCAGCACGCTCAGGGGTGGGAGGACCTTTACTGCCAGGTGAACACGGCCCAGGTGACCCTGCTTTCCCAGTCAGCTGCCCTGACCTTTCTCTCTTAAGGTCTAGCAGAAAGGAAAGCACTCATTTGGAAAAGCTAAATTCTGTAATTTTGATTTTTGTTTTTGAGACAAGGCCCCATGTAAGCCCACACTGTGCTCAAACTCACTGTGTAGCCAAGACCGACATTGAGCACGGATCCCTCTTCCTCTCCTCCTGAGATCTGAGGTAACAGGCATTCATCACCACACCAGGCAATTTGGAGCTTTTGAATAGATGGTAAATTTCAAGCCCCAAACGCTGACTATCCTCATTCCGTGACTTTTCAGTCCCATCTGACATGCTGAATGTGGGCTGTGAGAATCACCCCAGTGTGTGTTCACTCCAAGAAGATTCTTTATGCTGAAATTCATATTGGAGAAATTTTGTTCATCTATTTCTCCAGTCTCACCAAGAAAATAAGATCCCATATGATCCCTTGGTACAAAACCAAGTTCCTCATCACTCTGCCATGCCGGGGCTTGCGGATCCCTTCAATCCATTTGTCACAGGATGGTTACCACTCTGGTGTAGACTAACTGATTAGTCAGCACAGGGGATGTTGAGCTGTGTCAGTGACTTCTTTATGTGACTTTGTGTGATTGTCCTTTCCTTCTTACTGCCTTCAGAGGCCAGAGATGTCCTGCCACCACCAGCAACATCCACTTCAATAATTTTTGCACTCAGATGATAAACCCTCTCTGTGCTCAGGGACTCCACCTGGGAGGATTCCTGGCCTGAAGAACTAGTCATATGTCAGCGGTGGGTATATAGGTTTTTGTCGAAACTGATTAGTGGGAGACAAAACAAAGCTATCTCTGGGTTACCTAACATCAACGGTTGGAACAGTGTACAGGTGCTATTTGTCTCTACATATTTAAAAACAACAGCCCTTTGGCCATGCTCCCTAACTGACCCATGGTAGTTTTCACATTTACTGTTTATTTTTAATATTTTGTAAAGTTTATTTATTTATTTATTTGCAAACAAAGAGAGTGATAGTGAGAAGAGAGAGAAAGAAAGAGAGTGGACACGCCAGGGCCTCCAGCCACTGCAAATGAACTCCAGATACATAAGCCACTTTGTGCATCTCACTTTATGTGGGTACTGGGGAATTGAACCCGGGTCATTAGGCTTTGGAGGCAAGTGCCTTAATCGCTAAGCCATCTCTCCAGTCCACATTTACTGTTTTTTTTTTTAAGCAGTCTACCTCCATATAATCTTTAAACATAAATTAATTTTTAAAAGCCAAATTAGTGTAGTATTTTTCCAAGATGCAATTAGTGTTTCCAACTTAGACAGACCTTACCATATCTAAGTATTATTTTTTTTATTACAATCCATAGATGGTTGAGTCAATTTGGTGGGAGGGCTGTATGAGCAGTACCGTGTGGTAGGATTAGGTCCTTCCATGGGGTGGGTAGTTCACGTCTATGGCTGGCTAGTGGCTGGCCCTGCTTACAAATGCTGTGATCTCCTGGGATGATCGGTGGGCTGGTGTTATCTGTTCATTTGTGAAGGATGGTAGGACAGTGGGAATGGCTGTCTTCTCCTTGTCATTATACATTATATATTTGGTATATCTTCAACTTCTAATTCATTATAGCAGCAGGAAGCCATTCTTCTACACACTGGAAAAATTAGCACACACTCTAGTATGGCTTATCATGACTTTAAATACAATTGGCTATTTCAGTCAAAATCAATGTAAATCATAGAAGCCCTTTTCTGTTCTGGTTTATCACTTCCCTACACCACATGCCTCACCAAGGCTGCTGCCAAGTACTGTCTGGAGCAATTGCAGACCTGGAGGGGAGCTGACTAATGAACCCATTCTTTGGGGGTATCCCCCAGGTCAGATGGGGCTGCTTGGCTCAAGGTCACCCCTTTCCTCAGGCAGCTTGTGCATGGTAGTGGGCAGCTGAATGGGCATGAAACCAGCCTTTCTAGCTCACCTAGAGCTAGCCTGGGACCCTGCAAGACCTCATTCTGTTTCTTTCTGTCTTGCCTTAGAGTGGTGGTTTGAATGTGAACTGATTCCCATAGTCTCATGTGTTTGCAATTAAGTCTCATACTCAGTCCCCAGCTGATAGCAACCTAGGAGGTGGAGCCTTGCTGGAGGAGATGTGTTGCTTGAGGCCTTCCTTGGGGTGTGACAGCCCAAGCCCCCCTTTGCCATAGCCAGCTCTCTCTTGCTTCTGCCTCCCAGCTGCTGTGATCAGATGTGAGCCAGCTGCCTGCTTGTGCCCTGCTTTCCCTGCCATGACAAATCTTCCCCAAAGACACTGCTTATGGTTGGATGTTTTGTCCCAGCAACAAGAAGGTCACTGCTACAGATAGCTTTATTATGATGTAACTGATCAATAAAAACTGTGAACATTTATGCCTCTCAGATACACATCCCTGTGTAACCGCCCTGGGAGCACACTCAGGGACACACAGGCTGATAGGGAGTGATGGACACTTTCACTTCCAGAAGCTGAACCCAAGAATTCTGAGTGCATACCTTTACATGCCAACATGTTATTTGTAACATTATCAGTTTTCCTGACTTTTGAACCAACACTGTATTCGACAACAATGGTTTTTTTTTTTAAATCACTTAATAGTTTACTGTCATAGCTTCATTTGTTGCTATGAATTTAGTTGGTGAATTCCATGCCCCCTGAACTATATCTGAACATCGCCTCATCCTTAGGACACAGGCCTGTCTGGATCCTCAGATCCTCAAGCAGACCTGACAGCTTAGAAGACATCTGATGTCACTGTGCATGTCCCGGAACCTGTTCTCAGTCCTTCTCTCCCACCTGCTCCCACATCTGCCGGTGAAGCCCTCCTCACTGTCATTGGTGTGTAGACAACTTAACTTTGAGTCTTCAGACTCAAAAAATCCTATAGCCTTTCTCTGACATTTACAAATAAACATCAGTGTTTCACGTCCACAGATCTTGTCTTAAGACATACAATTTAAGATATGAAAACGTGTGTCTCCAAATCACACATCTGGGAGTTTCAAAAGCTTGTATTTTAAGTATAAGTCTCAGTTTTTTAGATTTGATTTGACTTATCGTATATTAAGGAAAAAATCTATGGCTGTCTATGAGTTTTCCCAAGCACGGTCTTTCTCATTGTTATATTTTCTATCTTTGGGAAGGGTTCCTATTCTACTTCCCACTCGTGTTCTCATCTACTGTGGGACGCCTGGCAGTGGGGCTGAGCCTGAGGACCATGCTGCTGGGAAGGGCCCTGGGAGGAGATGAGGGTCATTACTAGACAGACAGAGCTTCCTCTCTTCTTCCTGCACCTCACCACTCCAGCCCCAGCATGGACTCAATCAACAGCAGAAGACACACCACTGACTCTGACTATACCGATTCCCTTCTCTGTGCATCTCTGTTCTAGATGACAAGAGCATCTGGAGGCACTGAGGGAGATACAAGATGATTGGAGGGGACCACAGAGCAAGGAGGGAGGGTGTGGAGTGAGTTGGGGAAGATAGACTTGGCAACCCTTGGGCGGAGCTTTGTGGAAGAGAGAAACAGAGAAGAGGATGATGAACACAATGGAGCGTAAAGGAACTTACTGGTAACGGGAGAAAAGCAGTTAAAGAGTCAAAAAGTTCCAGAAACAAAAGTTCTTGAGCAGGCAAGAGGGGAAGGAAGTCAGCACAGGAGGGGCTGGCTTGAGGTAATTGTAAAGACAACAGGAGGAAAAGCCCATTGACAAGGCAAGTTGGTACCTTTCACTTTTTGGTGGAAAGCTGTGGTATTTTTCATATGAAACAGGAATCTTTGTTAGCAAAGGTTGAAGGTTGAAACTCAGCGTGCAGATGTGAACTGCCAGGGATATTACAGAGATGGTAGCCTATTTGAGATTGGCGATTAAAGGGTAAAAGTGAACAATGTCCTGTTAAAATATTATTAAATTAAAGAGTGAAAAGTTAGCTATTAGAGAAAAAGAAGTTAAGAATAGAATGGAGCCCAGAAATGGATCCAAACAGTGTGAAGTTTAGCAACACAATGTGTGAAAGATGTAGATAAGGGAGTTAGTTTTCATATGGAGCTGCAGTTCACTGATGAAGAAACACACCGCTCATTATTCTGCCTTATTGTTCACACTGAGACATTCCAGCTAGAACAAGGATTTAAAATCTAATGACAAAACTCATCAAACCCCCCAATGTCCTCAAGGAAAGGATGAATGGATTTATTTCTACACCTTAAGTGGGAATATTTGTAATTAGAGAACTGACAAAAGACTCATTTCCTAATTTTAAAATAATCACACAAATGCATAAGAAAAAGACAATAACCAAAATAGGAAAAAATGGGTAAAAATTACAAATGTGTTTTATAGTCAATACAAAGGGCCAACAATACTATGAAGAGATACTCAACGTCATTCACCATCAAAGAAACATGCAAATGATGTGTGTATTCCCCCCTCATGAAATCATTCTCCAAAGCTACAACACAACCCAGAACTCAGGCAGCCCACACTGCCGTCCCCAGTTCCATCTGATTCTGCCAGTCATTCCAACGGAATCCTTTGTAGCAAAGGACCAATTCGGAGTGGAGTCACGTGCTGCGACATTGATGATGTCCCTTTCCTGGCCTGCAACGGTTCTTCAGGCTTTCCCCTTGACTTTAATCCCCTTGACATTTTGAAAGGTCAAAGGGCAGTTATTTTGCAAACCCGCCTTCAAGCTGGGCTTGTCTGGCAGGGATGTCACACATGGCACACAATTTTGGTTTGTCCCTTTAGTGCCATGCTGACCTTGATCCTTTAATTAAGGTTGTTGACTTCTATAGTAAAGTTACTCTTCCTTCCTTTGTAGCTAGTAAGTATTTTATTGGGAGTTACTGCAACTGTGAAGCTAGATACTGTGAGTTGTATGAACAGACAATTATTCATTTACATGTCAATATGGATTCATTCATTCTCAGTGTTCCATAAACTATACCTCATTTTACTATCATTTATGTTGATGTTGAAAACTGTTCCTCAGTTGGCAATTAGGAGCTTGTCAGGTGGGCACTTGTGTCTCTTGCACATGACCCCACTGTTCTTTAGGTATTTTTCTTTTTGAAGTTAAGTGATGTTTATATTGAAAAATGTACACATATTTACATATCTGACATACATTTGACAAGCTTTCTTCTCATTCTGATGTTCTCAGACTAATGTCCTTATGCTACACTAATTGCAGTTAAACATATCTTCAAGGATTTTCCTTCTTGCTGGCATGGCTCTGATCCAGATTCCGGCTTGGGCTTTCCCGGCCTGGGTCCTACAGTCAGCTACTTCTCTGAGGAGTACTGGTTCCTCTTGGGAGAGGCCCAAATCTAGGGCCTAGATTTCCTCACAGCTTTGGGGCTCTCTAGGGCAAGAGCACCTGCACATGGCCATGCTTATTTCTAGCTGTCTAGCTATACAAGTTAGGAATCACCAGTTCCTACCAATAACCCCAGTTCTAATGTAACACGAGACGCCGTGTTCCTATTTTCTATCTGTCCATGTTTGTAACTCTCATTATCCTTTCTACATGTACTTGTTTGAGGCCTTTCCTGTCTCTTGGTATTCTAATCCCCTTGGCAGGATTATTGGCATGGCGTCCCCATCACCCAGATGTCCTCCTTACTCTTGTCAGGCTCTTGCTCAGGCCTACTTGGTGGCTTTGGTTTGGGTTACTGAGGATCAAAGCACTGCATTAATTCACCCCTCCCTAGGCCCTTATCAACTGTTTGTTTGTTTGTTTGTTTATTTATTTATTTATTTATTTATATTTTTGGACCAAGCCTGGGATGACTGCAATCCCAGATAGTCAACCATTTTAGCTGCTTCACACTGTAACTCATGGGTGGGGTGGGGGAAGAATGAGGAAACCACCTTTCATCCTTGTACAGTATGTCATTAAAAATAATGTTTTCTGAGTCCTGTTATTATGTGCCATTATGATTTAGATACTGTGAGTCACAGCAATTTTGTTCTTTTTACAAAAATTAATTATTTAGATGGACCTTGGGCAAGTGTCCTCTTATTCTCTAAGACAGGGACTCCACTGTATGGGAGGTGTGTCTGCAGCTGAGGAGGGTTGTTTTCATTGAACCAATGATAGAGCTGAACTCAGGATGGGAAAGGCTCCTGTGAATGTGTGGTGGCTGATAATTTGCACCTATGCATTAAAGAAGCCCCACTCTGCCTGGAGGAGAATTTCTACCTGTCAGAACGAGGTCAGCATTAAGTGTGGCTGTCATATTGGTAGCAGTGAGCCAAGGGAATTTTAAAACAAGGAAGATTCTATGATTAGAACCTATCATGTAAGCCTAGGAGGAAAAATTTAGTAGCATTAAAGAAGGCTCTGGTGGAGTAATGAAGACTTATTAAGTCAATCTTACTTGAAGGGAGACCTTAAGAAACTTTAGTTCTGTTGAAGGTCTGATTAAGCTGGGCATGAAACTAAGCAGGGCCTGGGAGAGTTGACCACCAGGTCAACATTTGGATGCCATGAAACACACTGCCTTCTCACTTGATGTGGTTATTTAAACAGATTAAAAATAAAATAAATTGATTCAAATAATAAAATAAATAAATTTAAATAGCTTGCTGCTCATTTGGAAATGCCTGCATTTGCCATTGTTCTGAAGAGGAAATTCTATTTTTTTTTAAGTCAAGGTTTGTCCGCCCTGAGCACACGCTAGAGGTAACGTGGGACTTTCGATTCTCAGTGTAAGTAGGAGGCACACACATACATTGGAGGGAGAGGCTCTGGAGTGTCCACTGGATCTGGACACTCGATGCCTGCTCTCACGTGTACGAGCCAGTGGGGTCTTCTCCCTACATCTCTGACGCATGCGTCATCTATGTCTCCGAAGAGGAAGACATTCTGAGGTTAAAGTCCTCATTGATTCCCTGGTGACCGCTGCTGTATTCTCAATGGGCATATTTTTGACAAGGACCCTCCAGTAGAGTCTTTAGCCCCGTATGTTCAAGGGCCATCCTAGACCTTGGTACTATATTACATTACATTCTCAAAAGATACTGTGTGTTATGACGTGGACAAAATGTTTGTACAACTCTATGTAGACTTCTTTGACAGTTCTTCCATAAATGTGTCGGAAGGAATATATTTGGGTCACAGGTAAACCGTACACTCTGCTGGGCTCCACTCAGTGTAATTCCTTGTTCACCTGACTGCTCTGCTCCTGCCAGTAAGATTTGCAAAGCTTTATTATTAGACTAAGCCAAGCTCTCGCAAGCATCACTAGCACACTGTACTGTGATGGTGGCTCTGTTGGGGACACTAGACAACCTTTAAATGGACACAGCACTTGGAGAACTGGGGTCCTTCAATGATTACACAGGATTGATGCTTGTGGGGACTCCCAGGAGGCTGAGCTCAAGGACTTCACACGTTTTTCCATGGGGTGCAAAATTGTTTTTAATCTATTACCTCAGCCTTGCTTATTGCTGAGTTGTGTGACTTTTAAAGGACACACACATACACACACACACACACACACACACACGTGTGTGTGTTTGTGTACTTTAGACAGGAGGAAGAGTTCTGAGAAGTTTTCAGTTGTGAATTTACACTACAGTGTTTCCTTTGCGTTACGGTTTGAATGTGCTGGGGCCTTGTTCAAACATTAAGTGGGTTGATGTATACCTATCTCACACATTATACAAAAATCAATATGGAGGAAATTAAAAAGCTCAGTAAGGTCGTGCTATAGCCTTAGAATAAACATTATGTACTAGTTTGTCTGATTCTGGGTTACTCTCATCTGTGAAATTAGATAATTTGTGTAGCATAGCCTGTCAATATCAGCAGGTACCTGTTGTTTGTGTCATTCAATCTCCACTTTGTACCCAACTAGTTCCTGTGGCTTTGTTCTTATTATAGATTTAGGAATTGATTAATGAAATATAAAATGTCATGTCAACTCACAGCTTCTTACAACCTTACCACCCAAATCCATCTTGTGACCTCTCTGCAAAGTTCCACTCTTTCAGTGAGGTAGGCTGTCACATTCATTCTGCTTAGATCCACTCCAGCTCTGCTTTATAAGGCCACTGAGCAGTTGGGTTGATAAGAGGCTCTATTTCAGGACCACTCATCATGTTTCCTGATAATTGCTAACAATAGCTCGCTGTGGGCCTTCTTTCCTGCTCACCCAACCCTTGTCCACAGGGAAAGGTGTCAGTCGGAGAAAGGCACCCAATATTACTCATCCCCTTATTTAGTCAGCGAACCTGAGCGCCAGGCTATGGGGGACGTTGACTTGTGCTTCTATTTGTAGTGACACAGAGACACGGCTTGCACATCCAGACCTGCCAGATCTCCTTTTAAAGAGAGTTTAATGTGAAAGGGGGAACGTAACAGACAAGGACAAAATCCTCTCATGCTGGTGAAAACACTGTTTGCCTCAAGAATCTTAAGGCTAGGCACTGGACAGAAATCTCTGGTAGAAGGTACATGAAAGGTACATGTTCTTTTCTTTCTTCTTACTAGCCTCAGAACATCAGGTCCTAGAGAAGCTAACTTACAGTCTGAGGCAGATATTTATGTTATTTATCTTTACATTAATGAACTGTACCTTTCCCCAAAAAACCCTCACATTTTCTTTTACAGAAAGCAAACATAATTTGAGGATTTTAAGTGATATTTTTGCATACTACACTACACTAAAATCATAGGAATTTGTACCAAAAAAAGACTCAAATGCAAATTTATGCTCAACTCAAAGCTAGCAGCATAATAAAAACAACTAAAGAAAATGTATGCTTGCTTATGTTTTAGACAAAGCTGATCGGCTAATATGGAAAAGATGCCAATTTTAGCATGATAATCTCACCCCCCCCCCCCCGTGAATGTGTGTGCTGGTAAAACGTGCCACATTGTCTTGTAGGAAAAGGGAATAAGAGGAATAAGAGGACAGGCTCAGAAATAGTCCATGAGTATCAGTCGTCAGTTCTTTATAGAGTATTTGCCTCATGCAGAAACTAAAGCTAAATGAATCTTTGGACCGTGGATATAAGCTAGTTTCAGTCACGGGATAACACCAGTTTAACTACAGCCAGTTCTAATCAGCTATTAAGTTATGCTCGTGCAGACAGCGGCAATATGTTGGACAACTGTGAAGGGGAGAGGAAGCGCTGCCGAAGCTCTGCAGCCCCAGACAGGCCGCTTCCATATGCTCCAGAGTGCCTGACAGCTTCTGTGGCCAGGCCCCCTCTCCTTCTCAGCGATATCCATATGGCACCCGCAGATTGAGAGCTTGCCTTTTCGCTCACTTCTATTGCACGGAATGTCTGTGAGCCGACCCTCTTCTTGTGAATAAGACTGAGGTACTCATTCGTCCCTTTTGCAAAGGCGCTGAAGGAGCCCGAACCCCTGACAATGAAATCAACTGAGGCAGGGCTGGGGTGATGGTTCAGTCAGTCAAGGGTTTGCCACACAAGTTTGAGGATCTGAGTTTGGATCACTAGAATACACATAAAAGCCCAGGGTGGTGGTGTGTGCCTGTCATCATGCTGGAGAGGGCAGAGACAGAAGGATCCCTGGCTAGCTGGCTAGCAAGTCCAGCCAATCAGGTGAGCCTGTCTCAAAGAGACGGTGGAGAGCCATTGAGGTAACCTCTGCCTCCACACACCCATGCCTGCACACACACACCCACATGCATAAATATGCATAAATGTACTCACGCACTCCCCCACAGAGAGAGACAGAGACAGAGAACGAGAGAGAGAGAGAGAGAGAGAGAGAGAGAGAGAGAGAGAGAGAGAGAGAGAGATTAGTTGCATGCATTTTAAGCTGACATCAGAATGGGCTAGGCTTCCACCTATGAACGTAGGTTCTAGGTGACGGGGCATGGTGGGGCTGGAGTGTCACTGCTCAGTGCTGTCCTCACATCTGAGCTGAACTGAAGGGTGTGGAGCTGAATGGAAGTCTCAGAGATGTAATGAGTAAAATGGGAACAAAGCGTTATTCTGGGAATGACAATTGTTTTTTCAGATTGGTGAGGATGTGTTTATGTCACACACACTCAGCTTCTCACATTCACGTCATTGCTTCTCCAGTCACTGGATGTCACCTCGTTTATGGGGTGAACTTAGTGGGCACTGATCATTATTTTTATCTCAGGAATGAGAGGCTAACAGCAGCTAAATTATAAGTCAAATGACGCAAGCACAGAACCCCTCCATCAGGAGGACTGGTTCTCACAGTAAGAAAGCAATGTAAGAGGGACATAAAGTTCAAAGAAGTGTGTGCTCCTCTGTTACAGGAAAAATTCAGTGAAAGAAAACTTTCACTTTCTACAAAGCTTTTCGAGAAAAGAGCCAGAGCACTGATACATTGATGAATATTTGCAAATTATGAATGACAAGAAGTCAGAAGCACTAGAGAAATGTTAAATGCTAAATTGGAAAATAGAAACAAATGAACATAAGGAGAATGAAAAACACTAAAGCAAAGACTCTTGTAATGCGAGACTGGAAGGAAGTGAAGCCCAGATCTCTTCGGAAGTGGGGGTCGATAGCATGGCTCTGTGTGGCTCTCCCTGAGAACTGGGCCACTTAGGGGACAACAGAGACAACTTTCCTCCTTTGCCTGTCCCCTTGTCCAGGAGAACAGGACCATCTCTTTGAATGCCTTCGTTCCCCTCCCCCAAGGAACCCTTATTGCTCTGGGGTTTATCCTTTCTCAGCTCCTGACAACATGGCCTCCCACTTTCTAGAAGGTTCAGTATTAAGGCCTCAGTGTTTGGCTTGGGGTTGATGGAAGTGAAGAAAGAGATCCAGTAGAGGAGGAAGAGTAGGGGCTTTTTATTGCCACCAATGCTTCTTATAATAAAAACACGTCCATGCAAAAAACACTAATGTTCAGAGAGCAAAGTATTTGTATTTCTTAAAAATATTCATTTATAGCTGGGTGTGGTGGCACACATCTTTAATCTCCACACTCAAGAGGCAGAGGTAGGAGGATCGCCGTGGGTTCAAGGCCAGCCTGAGACTACAGAGTGAATTCCAGGTCAGTCTGGGCTAGAGTGAGACCCTACCTCGAAAAAAAAAAAAATTATTAGAGAGGGAAAGAATGAGTATGGGCATGCTAGGGCCTCCTGCCACTGCACGTGAGCTTCAGACTTATGCCCCACTTTGTGCATCTGGCTTTATGCTGTTGGTATTACGGAATAGAACTCGGGGCTGTCAGGCTTTGCAAGCAAGTGACTTTAACTGCTGAGCCATCTCCCCAGCCTGAGAGAGTTTGTATTGATGTATACAATCTGAGAGAAAACTCAATATAGTAATGACGTGATTGTGGACTCAAGTTAATAAGGAAAGGACTTTGAACCCCACAGTCTACCCTTTGCCTATCAGGGGGGATATAATCTTGAGGCCAGGCTAGAGCCAACGATCTCTCCCTCCCATCTCATGTCTTTTCGCCAATGTCTGCAAACACTTTGGTTTGTGCCTAAGGGTGCAGTGACGAAGATTTATTCCTTTAGGGCTAAGAGACTTTCAGACCCCATCACAGAGCTTAAGTTGGGGATCACTTCATGTTTTCAGTCCATTTCAAACTTAAATCATGATTTTCTTAGAAAGAGCCACTTAGCATTTAGATACATACTCAGTCTCTAGCCCTCGATTTTCACCTTACACGGCTCTAATTAAAACAGGATCGCACTTCCTCGGGCATGAAAAGCTGTGATGAAGTGCACCCTGATACGATTGTGGAACGCTCTGGAAAATGTACACTGAATTGCTGCCTGAAATCTATGTCACGAGTTCTCACATGCAACACTTACGTGACAGGTAACTTCTCCTTTTAAAAGTAATTAGTCTTATGGAGCCACCAGACCTGAGTACCATATACTGCCCGCGGCCCTTTCTGATGAGCTGGTGACACTATGTTTTTTAATAAGCTCCGAATTTGCCATTATTGTCCTATGGACTCAGGGAGAGTGGAATTATCTTCTCCCTTTGGGCACTTGCAAGTGTGAGGGACACAGAAGCAGTTGCTTCGTGAGCTAATGAGCTGACAGAGGAAAACATCAGCTACACAGACCTGGGGCAAAGGAACTTTCTTCCCTTACAGAATAAACCTTCAGAAAGGGTACTTAGTGCCCACGGCAGGGGTGCTCCCTTTGTCTGCAATCACTCCAGTAACATGTTCTTGGGTGAATGGCCACTGCCAGGCTGTAGGCTATGATGGAGGGACCAGTATCTGTCCCCACCACCGATAGCGGTGGCAGTGGGGGGACAGAAATGTGCAGTTCTGTCTAAGATTCTAGCTCCCCAAGTCTCTTGCTTTTGAAGATTTATTTTTATTATATTATATTATATTATTATATTTTTGCCTACAGATGGAATACTCTTAGCCCATCTTAGGGCCCTGGACTTCTAACTGTCCCTTCCAGACTTTGTCACCCTGAGCAAAAGAATATAATGAAGCCCCACACCCTGGCCTTTTCTAAGGATGCATGAGATTTAGGAAAAACACACATATTTTATTTTATTTCGTGGTATGGATTGCTTAGGTAAATTACAGGCAGAGAACCAATCCAAGGCCTCTCTAGGTTCGCTTAATTCCCTACTTCTCATTTCAATATGAAAACCATCAACAACTATCTCTCTTTGAACTCTGAGACAGAGAATCCGAAAATTTGACAGTTGGTGGCAATTTATGTAACTTGTTCTATTACTGTTGGCAGAATGTGGGAAAACACGAGAGTGAAAATCTGAATCTCAAAAAAAAAAAAAAAAAAGAAAATCTGAATCTCTAACACACACACATCTATGCGACTGTGCAGATTTATATCTCTGTGTATTTAACAGCTTCGAAGGTCTGGGACTAGGGGCTCACATCACTCACAGCTTGAGACTGTCCTTTTCCTGTCTTTTGAGCCCCTCCTTCCAGCAGCTTCTCCACAGGCCTGCCCAAAGTGCCAGTGTTTATGGGCTACCTTCCTCTGCCTCACCCTCTGCCACCCACTGCTCTTCTTGCCTTTCCCATTCCAGGGAGCCTTAGCATCATGGATACCTTCCTCTGGACTTTCAGCATCTATCTGACCCATGGCTGGCCCTCCACTAAGACTAGGTGGGCAGGATTATCTCCCCTAGGACAGATGAGCATCTAATAGTCACTGGTCTACCTTGCACAGATGAACTTCCTGACAGTCACTGGCCCACCTTGGATAGATGAGTACCTGGCAGTCGCTGGTCCACCTTGGACAGATGAGCAGCTGACAGTCACTGGTCCACCTTGGACAGATGAGCATCTGGCAGATGTGGGCTACTCTGGCACAACTCTCCCCACAGCCTCCCAGGAGTATGAATTCCACAACTCATTTCTTTTCAGTTCCCTCAAGCACTGGTAGCTAGCTGTTAATAAATACATGTTGGCTTGAATTGGCACCAGGAGGCAGATCAGAAAGTGGTCAGTAGGGGACTAATGTTCTAGTAGCCCCTCTAACCTGAGAGCTTTGAGGAGAGTCACATAGTGAGGACCAGGATTACTCTCCATGGGGAATGGGGGAGTATTCTCTTTGTGACCTTAGGGATACTTCCATCTTTTTATTACTTGGTTTCTTAATGAGAATGGGGCATAAATGTATATCAGCACACAAGAGAATGAAGAAAAATCTACATGTGAACTAGCTTATTTTGGAACCTTCTTTAAAGGTTTAGAAGATGTCTAGACAGTACTAAAACCTGATCAAGACTGAATGTATGTCTTCTAATGAAATGGAAATAGATTTGTTACAGCATTTACTTTTCCCCCATAATGGTGCTTTAGAAATATTTTCCAATTTTTTATTGTTTTACTTTTTTACATTGTTTTATCATTATGCAGCAAGAAATAATAAATGACAGAAACCTCATGTTCTATGAACACAGCAGAGTTTGGCTATGAGAAGACGAGAAGTGAGAAAGGAACAGAGAACTGGCAGCATCCAAGAGGAGCCCTGTTTTGCCAACTCAGCCCACAGGTTCTAGGGTCAGTCAGAGCCTCTGCGCAGGTGGCTCAGAGCAGAGTGTCCTCCATTATCCCAGCTCAGGGACAGGCACGAGAAGGGTGATCTGCCATCCTGGATTAGCACTGAACTCCTGTGTTCAGGGAATATTTCAGTCTCAAGCAAATTGGGACAGTCCACAGCCTATGAGAGAGCCAGCCAAAGCAAAGACTCTTTCAAACAGATGTTCAAGGTAGTGAGCACTGTCCATATTTTCCAGCTTTACCTGTTGGTATTATCGATGTTCACACTTTGAACATGAAGTGGTTAAAAATTTGTCCTCAGAGGAAAGACTCAGAGCAGTTCTATCAATATATCATGAAATCCAACCCCTTCCCTCTTCTGCTCAGGGCTCTGCGTTGTTTGGAAACTATGCATGAACTGAGAAGTATGTGGCACGTGCCCCTGGTCATACCCTTAGTGTTTAGAGTCCAAGGTCAGTACCATTTGCCTTAAAGTGGGGTCAATGCACTACAGCTCGTGGAATCAAGCACCAAGCAGACACCAGAACAAGTATTCTTGTGTGTGCATGTGTGTGCACGTGTGTGTGCACGTAGGTGTGTGCGAGTGTGTATGAGTCTGAGGCACGCAAGTCCCTGTTTATAATTTTTAAGGTTTTCTGGGAACTAACAGGCCTCTAGCACACTTATTTTACTTCTTAAATTTAATTTAAAAGAATGCAAAATTAGAACTGACAGCAGACAAAGATGAGTAAATAGTCTTTAGAGAAATTCCTTCCCTTTCTGATTTCCAAGTGCCATGACTCTGATACTACCTTAAAATTACAAAAGGGGGGCTGGAGAGATGGCTCAGCAGTTAAGGCATTTTGCCTGCAAAGTCTAATGATCCAGGTTCGATTCCTCAGCACCCATGTAAAGCCAGATGTACAACCAGATGCACAAAGTGGCACATGCATCTGGAGTTCGTTTGCAGTGGCTGGAGGCTCTGGCATGCCCATTCTCCTCTCTTTCTCTCTCTCTCTCTCTCTCTCTCTCTCTCTCTCTTTCTTCTCTATATCTATCTGCTTGAAAAGAAACTTTATTTTTTAAAAAACTACAAAAGGAATGCTTTTATTTTCTGTTCTTTAGTGATCAGATGTTTTGTATCCACACGCTAGTCATCCAGAAGTCCTCCCACACCACGATGCCACTTAGCAATGCTTCAAATGCTTAGGAGATTACTAAATACCATGACATAGGTACTTATTTCTAGTCCACACATCTCCTTAGTATATGCATATAAGTGCATGTGCGTATATAGATAGTCATCATGGTTACAGTGGGGTGAGGGTGGAGAACAAGTGCTGGGAGGAAGTGGAAGGATGAAAATGCTACACCTTTTTCAGTGACACCTTACCTAATCACACTTTTTAAAGTTTATTTTATTTTATTATTTATTTTCAAGCAGAAAGAGAGAGAGAGAGAGAGAGAGAGAGAGAGAGAGAGAGAGAGAGAGAGAATGAATGGGTGTGTCAGGGCCTTTTGCCACTACCAACAAACTTAACTCCAGATGCATGTGCCGCCTGTACATCAGGCTTTATGTGGGTACTGAAGAATCAAACTGGAGTGATTAGGCTTTGCAGGCAAGCACCTTAACCACTGTGCCCTGGCCTCTCCAGCCCCTGACCACATTCTTGATGCCCCTTTACCACTCACCTCTCTTCTCCAGAAGGTCAAACATGAATAATAACAGGACTATTTCATAGGTTGTCACCAACCCAAAGGGAATGAAGCAGAAGGCATGGTTTTCCCTTGAACAGGTGCTCACATAGTCTGAGGAGCCTGGGCCCTGGCTGCTGGCCTTGGGAGACCCAGGTCTAGAACTCCAACCAGCAAGGATCAGACTGCAGAGAAGCTGGGGGCAGGAAACAGCTCACCAGGCTCATCGTTTGTGCTCAGAGCCTTGCTAAGTCATTCATGCTATTGCTGTTGGTTTAGTCATTATGTCCGTGTCACTGTGAGACGTGAGGTGGATCCTGGGCCCACCCTGCTGAGCAGGACAACACCGTCTCTAGTGCATCTGCTTGCTACTAATTTCTACTGGGACCTTGGGCCCAGTGCTTAACATCTGCAGAGCCTTATTTTCATTATCTATAAAGTAAAGGCAGTAAAGCCCTCTGTCTTACTCACCTGTGAGCATTTGAGATAAACTATGTAGAAACACGAGAAGTGCTCAGGACCCAAACCTTAAAGCCAGCCAGGCACTATGGAGATGGAGCTGTTAGAGGTCCTATTTGTAGGAGTTAGACACTGTTGCTTATTTTAGTAAAAATGTTTTCTTTATTTATTTGCAAGGGAAGAGAGAGAGGGGGGGAGAGAGAGAGAACGAGAGAGGGCACACCAGGGCTTTTAGCCACTGCAAAATGAACTCCAGATGCATGGATCACTTTGTGCATCCTGCTTACATGGGTACTGGGGAAATGAACCCTGGCTATTAGGCTTTACAGGCAAGCAACTTAACCACCAAGCCATCTCTCCAGCCCTGATACTGTTGTTTTCAACAAATTATGGCCTACTACTGATCTATCATGACTCCATATTAGCCTAACTCATTTTTCAGTCAAAACAGATAATGTGAATTATATTGAAATTTGAAATTCATTTTAGTGAATAAATAGTTCTAGTCATTTGATTAAAACATGTCCAAGATCAGATTAAAATGGCTATTAGTAAGTAAAGTACATTACTGGATGTCACAGTCAGCTAGCACGCTGCCGGGATGAATCTCCAAACCAGGCACAGTTTATTGGAAGAAATGATTTATTTGAAGCTGCAGATCCAGAAGAAGTTCCACAATGGTGAAAGAGGCTGCCCCCCTTTCACAAGTTCAAGCAGAGAGAAAGACCCATCACCAACAACAACTCAGGCAGGGGGACCAAGGAGAGAATTCCTTCCTCTTTATATAGCCTTAAGGTGGAGGACTTTCCCAGACTTAATGGCTTCCTGAGTCTCTGGAATTTCCTTCCTGCACTGCACACACAGGAAGGAATGTTCATTTCTAGCTCTCCTGAGCTTCCTTACATCCTGCCCCCTACTGAGAGGTGGCCTTCCTGTAAACATCCTCAGAGAGCCAAACAAGACAATTAAAAAGATCAAGTTGACAACAAAACCTAAGCATCACACTAGATAAAGGTTTTTGTTAACTCCAGTGATTCTCAGAACATTAATACATACCAGCATGGACTGGGGAACCTCATACCCACAACCTCTTGGTAGGAATGATAGTGAAGTCGTGGTATCTCTACGTACTGCTTTCTATGTTTCAAGTGCTTTTATGACATCACTGAATTTGTTTTGTTTTGTGCTTTTGGCATGGACTCTAGAAAGCTGTCCTTTCAAATTTTCGTTTGTCTCCAGCCAGTTTGATGTTCCTTTGAAAGATAAGATAGCCCTTGCTTTGAGTCGTTCCCTTGCCAATTCACTTCAAAGGGAAGGTGAAAAGAGAAAATTTACAATAAGAATAGGAAATAGCCACCAGTTTCATAAGGAGTGGAGGTGAATGGGACTCTATTTTGATAATACACTTCAAGACAAAAGCAGTTACAGGTGCTATTTTTTTCCTCTTTTACAGCTAAAGGTGATTTCAAAATAGATTTATACTCCTGGAACAGCTGAAAGCACACAAAAAAATGTCCACAGCGATGGAAACTGATTGTACTAATGGAGAGCCAGTTATAACCATATTTGAAGGGCAAATTTCTGACTGTGAAAAAACTTAAAAATCTACTAATCAGATACATATTTTTTCCAAGTGAAAGGGGAATGATCTTGAAGATTTTAGCTAGCTTCAAGCATTTGCTGTTTTTTTTTGTATATATATATATATATTTGTATGTGTTGGTATACATGTTCATGAGTGTGTGTGCACATATGTGTGTGTATAAAGGCCACAGACAACCTCAGATGCTTTTTCCTTAGGCACCATCCACCCTTTTTGAGATTCTCTCTCTCTCTCTCTCTCTCTCTCTCTCTCTCTCTCTCTCTGCTTGTATGGTGTACATGTGTAGGTGCACAGTGTGTGGGTGAACACACACATGTGTGTACATGTAGGCCACAGGTCAACATGAGGCATCTTTCTCAGTTGCTCTCCATCTTATTCTTTGAGATGGGGTCTCTCACTGAACCTGGAGCTCACATTTGGTTGACACAGGTCTCACATTTGGCCTGGAGCTCACTAATTAGGCTGGCCAGGGCACTCCAGGGATCTACCTGTCTTGGCCTCCCCATTGCTGGGATTATGAGCACATGCCTGGCTGTTTTTTAAAATGTGGGCTTTAGGAATTGAATTTAGGTCCTTGCACTTACAAGGCAAGCACTTTATTGACTGAGCTATCTCCCTGGCTCACATTTTTCATAATCTACTTGCCAACCTGTCTATCTTTTTAAAAGTTTATTTTTATTTATTTATTTGCAAGTATAGAGAGATAAAGAGAAAGAAGAAAAGAATGGGTATGACAGGGCCTATAGCCGCTGCAAATGAACTCCAGATGTATGCACCACCTTCTGCATCTGGCTTTACCTGGGTACTAGGGAACTGATCCTGGGTTGTTAGGTTAAGTGCCTTAATCACTGAGCCATCTCTCCAACCCACCTGTCTTCCTTTTTAATGAGCTGTTTTTCCTTTCTTTTCTTTCTTTCTTTCTTTCTTTCTTTCTTTCTTTCTTTCTTTCTTTCTTTCTTTCTTTCTTTTTTTCTTTCTTTCTTTCTTTCCTTCCTTCCTTCCTTCCTTCCTTCCTTCCTTCCTTCCTTCCTTCCTTCCTTCCTTCCTTTCTTTCCTTCTTTCTTTCCTTCCTTTCCTTTTCTTTTCCTTCCTTCCTTCCTTTTTTTTCTTTCTGTCTTTCTCTCTGTCTTTTTGAGACAGGGCCTCATGTAGCCCAGGCTGGCCTCAAGCTCACCAGGTAGCCACGGAAAGGACACTATATGACGTAAGATCCTGGTGCACCAGGGGAAGGACAGTATTACTATTCCAAAGGTGTAGGGGTGTTGTCAAAAGTTGTAACTATAGTTCTCCTTCCTTAGTACACCTTAGGGTGCTCATCACGTGACAGTACTGTTCGGCTCTGAAACTCTAGCTGACAAGTGAGCACTCCCTGCAAAACCCCAGCCCTGGAGGGTTTTGAGGTTGGACATGTCATTCTTGATGTAAACTTAAGGAAGATAAGGCCCGCACAGGAATCAAACACATGGACATCTTTCAAATCCATGTTGCCTCAGAGAATGGGAAAGAAGGAAGGAGAGAAAGAAGGAGTGATGGGGTGGGGCCAAGCTGTGAGAAATGTCCTAGAAGCCATCACTCTCAGGAGACCCCAGCAGGGATCGAGGACAGAGAGGTCACATGGGAGAGAAAGATCTGATCTGATGAAGACCTGCTGAGGGCTGCACCCGGTTTCTTCGGAAAGCAACACTGGAATCAGAGCAAGGGCAGTGCGAGGAGGGCAGGAGCTGGGGTGTGCAGCCCAGAATCTCAGTGCAAGGTTCACAGGCCAAGGGAAAAGCAGAGGGAGGGCTGGCGGGCCTGGTGTCAGGGTGAGACCTCCCTGAGGTCAACCCTTTCTCTACAAAGGCTCTTGTGCTTTCTGCCTGATAAGCACAGAGGGCTTCAGAAGTGCCCTTCCCAGAAATGGAGGACATAGTTTATGTCTAGTGCAGGAAGATACACAGAACAGCAAACACTGAGTTCCAAAGACTCGTGGAAAGGGCAGAGGAGTGGCTGTTCGGTGCTCCTTCTCGTTGGATGTGTGCATTAATAAACTTCAGGGAAATGTATGATGGGAATGGAACGGGAGCAGGAGGCAGTCTTGGAAGGTGGTTGGGGTGGTACATGTGCATAGTTTTTCTTTGCATTTAGTTCCTGCAAGATTAGATTAGAATCTGAGGAATCATAAAGAAAATAAATAATTAGCTAAGACAATTTGTAGTACATTATAATGAAATAGGAAAAGAGTCAAATGCCAAATTTCCATAGATAGTTGAAAGGACCAGCATCCCCAGTGCTCTGCGTGCATGGATGGAGATGGATCCTGCTATCATTATTGGAAAATCCCCCTCGGTTCAATCACAGCAAGAGTTGAGGACCATTCCTAGGAGGCAGCAGGCCTGGGTGGGAACCCTGCTCTGCAAGCCTGTGGACATCATTGTAGGGAAACACCTGGCAGAGCCCCCAATTCTGATGCCTGTAGATCATACTGATGACCAAGGAAAGAGCACGAAGTAGTGGGAAGGGTGAGGGGTGACAGGAGCAGAGAAGCCCATGGAAGAACAATGAGAGTGAGCTGGGCTTTGCTTGACTCTCAGCCCAATTCCTACTGGCCGAGCGGGCCAGTGCATGCTAACTTCTAGGACTAATTTTAGGAGCTCAGATACTTGTACACTGATGTCTTAACAAATAGGCTATTTGGATATATGAAGCAAACAAAGCCTAAAAAAGGAAAAGCTGTCCCTGCAGTGCAGGACAGCCACTGAGACTGTGAACACTTGTCACCGGGGACTACTCTCCGGCTTGTCCCAGATGCAGCTGGCTTCATCTGGCAGCATTCAGCTTTCTGCTTCGGGAAAAACTGATATGGAAATAAAAGAGACTCAGACAGATGAAAAGGTAGAAAGGAAGGGAAGGAAGGAGAAAGTGGGGGGCAGGAGAGAGGGAGGAAGAAGAAAGAGTAAAGCGCAAAGATTGGGGTCACAGGGACAATGTAAACTAAGTTCTGGGAGAAAAGGGAAGGCCCACCCCACGGGGGACATCACTGATCTGCCCACACAAATACCAGCTGCCTGGGAATTACAAGGGAACATGAGTCTCTTGATTATTTTCCCAACATGTTTTAAATATGCGCTACATTCAAAATACATTTTTACTTGAAGTACTATTAGTAATACCTTCAAGTATGATGTGTGGATATATATTTTAACCTTGAACGTGAAAAGTTCAAAACTGATCCTTGAGGAAAAGTCACCAAATCTAAGCAGAAATGAAACTGCTCACCCAAAAGCCTAGGCAACCCCATTTAAATGGACCATTTTCCTCCCGTTCCCAGGAAGGCCACCCACCAGGCTGCCCAAGTTTCCCGCCTGGTTTCTAGAGCCACAGAATCCACCTCTGGTCACAGTTTCTGGTCTCACAGCACCTGTGAGGAATTGCCTTGTGAGGGACTTTCCACAGTGTTCTAGGGAGTTCACAGGCACCCAGCTGGACAACAGCACATGGGCCAGCAGTGCCTCTAACTTTTTACACCCGCCTCACAAGTGTCCATCAACCCTTGAAAACAATAGTGAAGAGGAAACCAAAGCTTGTTTCCTCTAGCTTCAGAAGATGATTAAAGCACAAGTTATAGATCATATCATTTCTATTCATAAAAATCCCAAATGTCACATTAAAACTTTTTGTAGACTCCATCAACAACTTAAAAAAGTGAATACTTTAAGCTTGCCCTGAAGTTATATGCCAATGTGCTTGAGATTTAGTTTATTTATTATAAATATTCATCTCAATGAAAGCCTTCAAATGTTTGTATCAGCAACATATTGTCATGTGTAAACCATGTTTGTTATGGCTTCTTGAAAGGTTTTTATCTCCCACAGGCTTTGGGATCAGCCTTCTGAATTATAAAAGAGGAAGAGGTCTCAGACACTTGGAAAGATGAAAATCCCAGGAGTGGAATGCATGTCAGATCTTTTCTATGATGGAGACCCAGTGATGTCCAAATGCTGCAGAGAGTCACAGGTGTCTGCACCTGTCCAAGACGTGACGGATGGCCACAGCCAGCCCATGAGCCAGGAGACCCAGCGGCCCTCCCCAGAAGCACACACACTAGATAACAACACACACCTTCACTGAAGATAAACACAGCTCCGTTTGAGTCATATGTGTCACAGCAATCTAGCCTGGTATTTAAGATGAAATAAACACTTTAATTCATGCTCATCTTGAGACATACACTGAAGTTTAAATGTTTAAAAACAAGGCAGTAGACATTTTTATTCTTGATAACAAACCACAAATTTGTCTGGGAAGAAAAAAAAAAACCTCATGAAATGTTTGACAAAAGAGCTGTGATAAGAGATCAAGAACACAGTATTCACTGTCCAAAGCCCCAGCAGGAGAGACACAGCCTGTCCCAGGGCCCACGTTCCCGGCTATGTGTGCCATGATTACAGTTATAAACAATGGGCACTGTGTCAGTGTGGAGAAAAACAAACAATAGGTCTTTTTCTGAAAGTATCTGTAGGAAGAACATACAAATTAGTCAACAAGGGAGCTGAAATGATCCTTGTTTTCTTTGTAAAAATAATACTTGAAGGTTCCTTTGCAAGAATGTTGGTATTCTCCCCCACTGGGACTCTGGCGTTCCTTCATTTACTGATGACTCTCCCCCACTTGCACCTGGTTTGACCAGCAGTCAGCTGGCTTCTGAGGATTCTCCCTGTTTCATGCTCGCAGACCCCAGAGACTCTGGACAGCTGCACAACGGTGCTTTCTTTGGTTATAAAAGCAAGCTTGTGACACCCTTTGCTTGATTCTGTTAAAAATGGAATTAATTAGGATCAATTCAAGTCCCGGTGCTGGTCTGCCTGAGGTGGTGCTGTCTGAGAGCGGGGATGGAGAGAGGGGAGTAAGACAGTCTTCAAGAAGCTTACAGTCTATTGTGGGTAACAAGCTATGTGGACCGTGCACTTCCTAAGACAGACTGTCCACAAGGGAGGGAAGGAAAAAGATGGAAGGAACTATGTCCTAGAGAATTCTGGACACCCTGAAGCTGAGGGGTTTGGTGGCTGAGTGTGGAGGAGGAAGGTGGCATGCCCAGTTGGCAGGCAGAGTAAGAACAGAGGGGCAGTTGGCAGCATGAGTGTCCTCAAAGCTGTCTAGATTGAGTTACTGCCCAAAGCAGCCCCTGACAGGAATAAAGGACCCTACAGACAGAATGAGGGTCTTATCTCCATGGAAGATGGGCTTCTGGAATACTGGAGCCAGCAAGAAACTTCCCGAGACTTCAGTGAGCACCTCTGCTGAAGGGAGGAGGCCTCTGAGGTCACAGAGGGCCAGCAGGCTCCACAAAGGATGGCCCAGAAAGTGGCCTACAGAAAAATCAGGCAAGAGGGCCAATGTTAGCGTCACTAGGGCAGGCTGGGAAACATGGCTGTTGGTGGGCACCGTCACCCAGCTGTAAAAGAGAGAATGTGAATAGATGTGGGGTTAAGGAATGTGACCATCCAGTGACACCGAGGCCTAAATTCTGAGCCACTCTGGGTAGAATTTCTCACAGGAAGCTGCTGTTGAGGGGACATTTGGCTGGAGGGTGGGAAGGAATGATGATGAAGTCCACAACTTCCTCCCCTCCACACCCACCAATTTTGAACTATGAGGGATAGTTTTCGAAATGGTGCTTATTTTTTTTACGTTATTGTCCAGCACTGGGGTTTATTAATAATCTCCCATCTAGCTTGAACTCAATATTTTTCCCCAAGCCATCAACCAGATAATATATAAATAATAATTTAAACTACAACTTTCACTAAATGCTAAGAAAGGGATTTCTGACTTGGGTTGTTTCTTTGAGAGGCTGATCTGGGTCGGAAGCAGTGAGTGTGAAAACAGCTCTCAGCTCTTCGAGGGCATCGATGTTGCTGCCAGTGAGGACGTGATCAGCCACAGACAAAGCAAGACAGAAATAATCGCCCAAGGAGATTTAGCTGTTCTTTGCTGTGTCTTAGGAAACAGGTTGGGGATCGCGTGAGCACTATTTTAGCACCAAAGGAAGGATGCACTTTCACAGGTTCTCCTTTGGTAAACTGAGCCTCCCTTCTTCTCATTGGCTTTTTTTCCTCATAGATATTTTAGGCCAATGAAGCCCAATCAGAGAACAGATTTTTTTCTTTAACCTTCTAAGAAAGAATTCAAGTTCTGTGAAAAGCAAGCTCTTCACATTCCAGCCATTTGTTAGGGCCTGCAAGTAATTTCTACATGGACCTTTGACCTTGCAAGTGACCTCTGAGCATCAGTCTGTGCAGCCCCGGTCCTTTCCTGAAGGGTCCATCTTCTCACTGTATCTAATACAAGCCTCCTTGGCACCTGCCAGTTCATCCCCTCACATACATTTCCCCTTCAGAGACCTGACGCTGAAGCCAAGGGCTCGAGGTTCAGTTGTTGTGGCTCCTGTGTAGGTTCGTTCTGACAGAACACATGCTCATGGAGGACTTCATGTGTAGTTCATGAATGTTTAGGCATGCATTTGAAATTCTACTTAGTACCTAGTCAAGTTTCTTGCATCCCTAGTGGCTACTAATGAGTCATTGTGAGTAAGAACTTCCTGTTAGGATGGCAGCGAATAGCTCACTGGCCAATGACCCCGAAGGGAACACAGTGCAGTGTGTTCTGGACCCAGTGGCATCATTAAGATTTTCTTTAGAAACCAACTTTCTTCTATGGATTGGTCTGTCTCCTTGGAGGAATCATTCTTAGTTTTGGACTCTGCTGCTTCTATTTCACATAGATGAATTATAACTGCTTTGTGTGGGACCGGATCTAACCAACAAAGACTAAGTGACAGGCCACCTGGGAGCCTGATCGTACATGCATGAATTGAGAAGCAACTAGCAGCATGTCCTGGGGTGACCAGTGCCTGGGCATTTACATAAACAGGGACAGTGAGCACAGTCCTTGTCAGTCACGGGTGCTGAGCTCATGGCACGGGAAGCAGCTGACTGTTGTTATTGAAGTCTTGATGGCTGTGTGTAAATACACTTCATGGAATGCACTAAAATCTCCCCAAAGAAGCCCAAAATGGAGGTAGCTTGCAGGGAGTGGACCAAGATGTAAAGATTTCTAATAGGAAATGAAGTAGAGCATGCTGCTTTCATGTAAAACAAACACAGGAGAGAACAGCAACCTATAAACTAGAAGTCGACTGAAGCCCTTGGTACAATAATCAGAAATCATCTAATGCCATTAGAGGTAGGAGATAATAAATGAGCAGTATGAAAATATCTAGGCCATTTCTAGGATTCTCATATGTTGTGTAATAATGCCTAGTCATCATAAGTAATAGACAATTCTGATTTTTTTCTGTTGTTCTATAAGTGATTCTTAAAACACTGTGCTAGCTGGCTCCATGTCCACTTAGATAATCCACTGCCTAAACCCCACATTAGTCAGGGCAGCCATTATGCATCTGTGAGCAAGCCTCTCATCAACTCGTCTCATGCCCGACTTCTTTCTGGCAAAATTAGGTTAGACACGAACTCAATAGCACACACCATGCTGTCTTGGATCATACAAAGGAGCTTTATACATGAATTATCAATTTCCACTTGAATTTGTTTTTGCAAAATGTTTTCTGAAGTATCATTCTATTTCCCAATCCCCCACCATCTTTGATTTTTTTTTTTCGTTTTGCAATTATCCTCTAGTGTCTTGTTAGCTAAAAGGATCTCTGTTTTTTTCAGAGGAGATGATATTGATCACTTAGGAGATGACTCAAAATATAAAAGACGGGTTTCAGACTCTGGCATACATTCCTTAATTGTCCTTAGTAAACATCTGTGAATGGAGGACCTGCGGATGTGCCTTCATATGAAGAATTCATTTCCTCAGGACTCAGCCACGCCTGGGTGGACAGCCATGCTGCTCCTCAGGTCTCAGACACAGCACAAGATCAGCGCATGCACACAGTTAGTGGGGCAGTGGTGGTGCTGACGTGGGAATAACAGGCAGGCAAGGCGTGAGCCAGGATCCTAGAGAAAATGTGAGTCTGTCCTTGAGAGGCACAGGATCAAGGGCAATGCTCGGCTTCCAGCTGAAGAGACCCTTCACACTCCCAGGCCATCTTTCTTCCCCTGGCCCCAGGTTTTTGTCGGAGGAGCCTTCAGCCCTGAGGATCAGTGGGCTGACTCTATATAAAAGGAGGGGGTGGTCTCCCAGATGGCATCAGAGACAGTACCTTGGGATTTCCACTGTAGCTTTAGGGGCTGAAATAGATAGTCCTTGATTTAGAGTTAGTCATTAATCATTTTGATGAGGGACAGGTTTTGGGCATGAGCTGTCATCAGAACAATTTATGAGGTAGCAAATTATTTTAATACAGACTGAACATTTGGTAAATGCCCACTACATACAAGCCATGGAAAATTCTATGGGAACACTGTTTCTTTACACAGAGCAGCTCTGTCTCCTTGATTGCATGGCAAAGGCCGCAGCTGTGCTTGGGACTCTTGTTCGCACAGGTCACTTCATTTCATTTAAGAAATACATTCATATAAATGAAGAAAACTGACATGTTGCAAAGTGACAATATTTATCACTTTGCATTGTACATGATCTTTATTGGCATGTGTATGAGTGGGGGGCGCATGTGTGTTTGTGTGTGTGTGTGAAAGAAGAGAGAGAGAGAGAACGCATATGTATGCATGTGTGTGGACGTCAGAGATCAACATCAGGTGTTTTCCCTAATCACACTGTCCACCCTACTTTTGAGACAGGGTGTCTTACTGAACTCAGTGCTCACCTAGTAAGCTAGACAGCAGCCTTGGGGGTCCTCTTGTTGCTGCCTCCCCAGTGCTGGAATTTCAGACAAATGTCATCATGCTCCGATTTTCTACGTGGATTTTGGGGATCCAAACTCTGGTCCTGGTGCTCACAGTGAAAGAGATGTGATCACAACACACCTTTGCTCCTTCAGCATTTGTTGCTTTATTAAAGTGTGGACACAGTGCCAGCTCTGTTTAGTTTCTTTAAAAAATATTTTATTTATTTTCAAGGAGGGAAAGAGAGAGAGAGGAAAAGAGATTGAGAAAGAAAGAATGGGTGCACCAAGGCCTCTAGCCACTGCAAACAAACTCCAGATGCATGCACCACTTTGTGCATCCAGCTCTACGTGGGTGCTGGGAAATGGAACTCAGCTCATTAGGCATTGCGGTCAAGCACTTTAACTGCTGAGTCATCTCTCTAGACCTGGGTTTAGTTTTTTAAAGCAAGTTATTTTCAAGAAAATCGGTGGATGCATATTAAGTGAATTAAGCCAGTCTCAGAAAGATTAATGTCATGTTTTCTCTCACTTGTGGTTCCTAGATTCCACATAGAGATAAAATTATATCTTTATATACTACATGAAGGTGGCTGGGGACAAAGCCCCTTCCAGGAAGCAGGGGCAGATAAGAGAAGGAAGGTGGCCTTAAACTTGGGGGTGTCATGCAGGGAAGGATAATCGCTTTGTGGTCATGAGTGTCATGGCCAAGTCTTTGCAATTCTTTTTTTGTTTATTTGTTTATTTTTCTGGCAGGGTCTTGCTCTAGCTCAGGCTGGCCTAGAACTCACTCTGTAGCCCAGGCTGACCTTGAATTTATGGTGATCCTCCCGGGTGCTGAGATTAAAGGAATGAGCCACTAGGCCTGGTTTTTCTTTGTAATTCTTAATACAATGCAATATCTAAGCAGATTATATGATTATTTAGGCACTTCTCAGTCCTAAAAACATTTATTATAGTTTGATGCTCAAATTTCCACCATTATTTTGTCATGGTTACATGTCCTATATTGACAATTTTATTGAGCTAGCCCATACCTAGAGAGTCAGTGTAACCTGGGGCATTCAAGAACGTTTACACACAGACTTAGCAGACACTAAGCAGACTTCTATTAAATAAGAGATGCTACTTTAAGGCTTCTGCTAACTCTGTTCTATTATCTATGAGCCCCACATATTAGCAGCAGGGCAAATTTCTTAAGCAACTAAGTGCAAGGAGCTAAATTTGCACATTGATTTTTGTCTTTCGTCTGCAGTTTAAGGCTAATTTATAAGGATGGTGAGGAGATTCTATTTCAACTGGCTGAGGTTCAACCAGAATAGAATAAAGTCCTGTTAAAGGAAACTCTTTCACAGTGAAATGTTGGCCAAGCTAAATCTAATTCCTTTCAGTGTCCTCCGATACAGCCAAAATACTGTTCTGGCAAGTAACACGCCAACCAGTGACAATCTTCCTACAGTACAGGGATTTTTCCATATTTTATTCCCAACCACATCAGCATTTTTCCTTGCTTTGAATTAAGAAAGCAAAGAGGAAATACTTTATAATAAAATCAATAAGGGGCATACAGCTTCATTATAGCTATAGTTTTCAAATCATACACCTCTATTTTCCTAATTTCAGAAACATAGTTAATCATTTTAGACACAGGAAATCACGTCACTTAATTATTATGTAACCAAAGCCTTGTAGTCCTAAGTAAAGTCGTCTGACTAGTTAGAAGCCTTAATGAAAAGAGCAACCGTGAAACCTTCTCCTTGGCCACAAATCAAGGACGAGGAATTCTAAAGCACGACTGTCTCTCCTCCCTCCATCCATGTTGGTCTCTGTCTCTCCTCCTTTCCAGCCATGTTGGTCTCTCTCTCCTCCCTCCAGTCATGTTGGTCTCTGTCTCTCTCCTCCCTCCATCCCTTCCAGCCACATTGGTTTTTAAATCTGCTTCCCCCTGACAAGAAGAGCTGACAGGAGCTTTAGAGACACACGGAGTAAGGTTTTTCAGTCAGAATCACCACACAATCTCCACATTGTGCCCTGTTCAACTTTATAAAACACTGAATTTTGTCAAATCACTTACTACATGCTGTTAACAATTCCCCATTGTCTCACCCTCAAGATCAAGTTCTTGGGTCAACAACTATGAAGTCCTGAGCTCATCTGAAATCGAAGGCATCTGTGCTTGCCTCTCTGGGCCCCTCCATGGCCTCCACCCTCACAGAGCACCTCCCCTGGCTCATTTCATTTGGCTTGCCAAGGTGGATGCCCTCCTGGGGCCAGTATATCCTACTCACTGTGTCCTACACCGAAGAAACGTTGACCATTACACCTTGCTGGCTCTCTGCCTGCCTCTCATGGTTTCCATTTTCGCAGTGCAGTTAACACCAGTTAGAGATACAGTAGGGACCAGCCACCTAGATTCCTGGCTGCATTGTCTAAGCTACTCCAATCCTGTCCATTCTTTAAGATATGCTTCCTTAACCACGGAGGACAGGTAAAAACCTCTCTCTCTGATCTCAGTAGACTGACTTTGTCTTTTGTGCCTCCAGAGCCTAGGAAAGTGTCTGAACCTAGAGTCAAACCCCTCAGACAAGACTCTGCCCTGCCAACTACAGCCTCTGAAGCCTTGAAAAACAAGACAGTTGACAGCGATTACATAGAGAAACACTGTATCACAAGGTTACTTGTGAGTCCAAATGATATAATATAAGCCAGAGAGCTATGCTGACAAACACATATGCTATTTCATATTTATGTCAGTAGTCAAGCTTTCCCCCCCTTAATTTTGTTAATTGAATACTTTGGGATCCTTCCTTTCAATGAAACCTATTGAATGTGAGAGAGGCCTGTGCTAAGGGCAGATACCAACTTAAGTCCTGTGAGTCTCCTTGGGTGTGTCCTGACTTGAGAAAGGGTCCCAGCTGCTCAGAAAGCTGTGAGGTTGTTACCATGGAGAAAGACAATGGCCCTTACCAGGATTTTTTTTTTGGGGGGGGGGTTGGCTCTAATATAGATCTTTTTTTTTTTTTTTTTTTGTTTTTCAAGGTAGGGTCTCACTCTAGTCCAGACTGACCTGGAATTCACTATGTCGTCTCAGGGTGGCCTTGAACTCACGGCAATCCTCCTACCTCTGCCTCCCAAGTGCTGGGATTAAAGGTCTGCGCCACCATGTCCGGCTATAGAAGATCATTTTTAAAACCATTCTTGCATTTTATTTCCACAGAGAACTAAAATCAAATAAAACTACGGATTTATTAAAACTTTCAAATTAAGTGTTAAAATTTCTTTGGTTAACTTTTACCTGTCCACTGGTATTGTGATTAATAATTTTCAGAAAGGGGTGAGAGCAGTTACTGAGTCCACTGTTGGAAGTAGCGTTCTCTCCGGAGGCAGCCACAATTCCACAAGCCTACAGTGGAGCCCTCAAAACTGCCAAGGGCCTCTCACTTCCACAGGAAATGACGAGAAGAACTGAAGAGGGGCATTAAGGATGTTCCTAGGTGCTCCGAAAGTTGAACACTGACCATCACATTGTCCATGAACCCTGAACAGTCCCTTAAAACAATGACGCTAAGGAGGCAGGGTTTCTGTGCTTTGGACTGAACAGCAAGCCAGGCACAGTGTATTCCACAGTCAATGCACAACTGTCCCTTCCAGGGTGATGAAGGGGACTGGGGTTATTATGGGATGCCAGGACTTTGATTCAGTGAGTTAAAAACATGTTTATTCTAGAGTGGTTAGCAATGCGGGAAAACCAAATCCAAAACCAAATTGTAGGTTACTGTAAAACTAATGAAACTCTCTGTCTAGTTTGAAAAAATAACCCACAAAAATATGTCTATAAAAAACATTGGCTGGAGATGTCCTTCATATATATATATATTATATATATATTCGTATATATATACATATACATATATATATGTATATATATATATATATATATATATATATATATATATACACACACACATTTTTTTTGCTACCTCCAGCAAGTAATCTCTGATTGCCTCTCCCCCACACATGAGGATACATTGTTGCCAAGGGCAAGTCCTGGGGGCAGAGTGTTCTCAGCCTGGGGAGGGGAGGACAGCTGGCAGGAGGCAGGAGACTGGGAACAAGGTCACAGTGTTCATCTCTGGGGATCACAGAAGAATGGAGAATTGGCTCCTTCATCTCCTGCCTCTGCTCGGCCTTTTGCTGCCCTGAGTCTCTGCTGTCCCCAAGTGGCCAGCTGGGCCATGTAGGTGACATAGCTGGTAGGTAAAAGTTCCCAGTGGCTTCCTGTTTACAAAGGCCTCAGCCTGGATTCATTAACCCTTTATTTACGAGGCAGCCTTCTGAGTCAGCTATGTGCTCAGGCTTGAAGCCCTGGTTCCAACAGCAACAGCGATGTGGTGGCCAGGAATCTCTGAGCTCAAGGTCACTCCCGTGGGCCACACAGGTGCCACCAGGGTGTTTAAATGACTTAGAGTTGCTCTAGTCAGAGAGCAGAGAGACAGGTCTCACTTTCACTTACCTGGGTCCACCCCCTGCCTTTTTATTTGTAGTCTATCTTCCTTGGGTGGGTAATATAACTGCTTAGAGCACCTGCCTTCAAATGTATCAAAGGAAAATTAAAATAGCAATTGGGAAAAATACACGGCATTTCACACATTATCAATCCATACAAGGCAGAAATTGTTCATAATTTGTGCCATTTTTGTTAATAATTTGTGAATAATTTTTTGATAAAATAGTAAAAACTCTGGAGTTTTTAAAATAAAATAAATATTTTTAAAATAAAAATTAAAAAATCTTGGGTTTTTGATAAAATAGTAAAAAATCTGCCCAGTTTGAGGGATTTATTTTTTGCACATTTTCAACCTAAAGAAAAGGTACATTTTAATCTCCATATGCTGTAATAACCAAATTAGTTACTCATAAATGCAAAAGAATGAAATTGGTTTTTGGTATTCATATGAAAAACCCTTTACAAATGCAATAAGACTTATTGGCAGCATTTCTTGTGAGGTGTATATTAGACTCTTATGATGTGCTATGTAACAACAGGTGCCCATGCGTTATTCTGCATAGAGAATAAAAGTTATTGTGGCTAGACTTAGTAGAAATTCTTGTGACAGCATCAAGAATTACTAAATATACTTCCAAGAAACTCAAGCATAGTGTTCCCCAAATGGAGAGAACTATCTTCAACTTTCAGAAATTAGTAATCAAGTGATTGATCCACAGAGAAGCAAGAATACCCCAGAAGTGAGCTCAGTCTCAGAATGCAGGACATATGGGAAATCAGAGGAAGATGGGAAGACGCAAGTAATGGAAATGTTATATGTGTCACAGAAAGAGTTAATTCGAGCTGAGAATGGGATGCATGCCAAAGTCATGTCTGGGAAATCCTTCTGAAGTCCATGTAGCTGCTGGCTGACTAGAATGAAAGGTACCAGGTTCTCAGGTGAGTTCAGGAGCATTTCAGCAGAAAGCAGAGCTGTGGTGCAAGCCAGACTGTGTGGATGTTGCCTATGTGATGTTGGATGAATAACCTCACTTGTCTGGCCTACAGCCACGTCCTGGGTAAGTGGATGAGCTAGCCTCACAGAGTGTCCCGGGGTCGACACTGGATGCTGCCGAGATCATCATAAGAGCTATCAGCTGACCCCTGCCCTTGAGGTCAGGGTGTGACCAAGTCATCAACACAGGCCAGACAAGAACCCCCCGAGAGTGACATTGCTTCTTGAGTGAGGTGAGCCCTTGAAGACCCTCTGCCTCATCTTCAGCCCATGAGCGTGGTGGCTCTGCAAGGTGTGCATACTGAGGACAGACAGCCTTCTCTGCCTCTCTCCTTTCTGTCTCAGCTCACCATGGAGGGTCTGTGATGGTCCAGCCTGCCAGATGAACAAGATTTCCACGCACTTTCATTCCTAAAACAGAGCCACCGTTTAAAAACTTAACTTTTTTAAAAAATTAAGTCTCAAGTGGTAAATATCCATAGCTTATTTCATCAACCTGAAAATTTGGCTTGTAACACAAGAAAAATAGACAGTTTAATTCTGTCAAGACAGAAGAAATTGTGTCTTTCCAAGAGAAGGCTCCATCAACCCAAACAGGACTCGTTGCATGAGACTGTCAAAAATCTCTTCATTGTATGAATGCTTTAGTGGCAGCTGAAAACACGGGCATCTCTGGGTGGTTATGGGAAGATACGCAGGCTGACCCCGGACATCTTGGTCCCCACCCAGTGAGCCTGTCACACACATACTTCTATTCATGTGTCCAGTGGGAAAGATTAAGTTTGGCTGCGGGTAACAGGAAGCCCCACATAGCCAGGTTAGTGAGGCAGGTGTCTATTTCTCCCATCCAAAATCAGACTGGAAGAAAGCAATCTGGATATCATGAAGTCCAAGAGACACGTGATGTTGAGGGAGCTTCTCTTACTTTTGAATTTCCCACAGTGTCTTCTGTCTCAAGGTCACTTCCATCCCTCCCATCGGTGCTCTATAAACAGAATGATGGCTCATGGCTCACTGTCCTGCCTGTACCACAAGGTCTTTGGCAATTTTGGTCTCTTCAACAATTTTGGCTGTCAGCTTTGTATGGACACTCCTGTCTGCTTCTGTGTCTTTTTATGACCTTACATGTAACTAACATGTAACATGTAGCATGTGGTGCTGGGAATGTCAAGTCATTAGTGATGTGTGGGCCTTGTCTTCTACATGGTCCTCTCCTCTCAGTTTCTCCTGCCACTGCCCCAGGTCAGTCTCCAGTTTCATGTCTTGGATAGAGCAGTGGCCTCCAGGCTGGCCTTCCCAAGCTCCACCTTGTCTTCCTAAACACGTTACAGGTAGATTCAGCTCTCCTGGTCCAGGGAGAACTTAGGAGGGTGTCACAGTCTACTTGCCAATATTCAATGTGACTTACTATCCCAAGTTCCTGAGTTTGTCATTAAAGACCTGCTGTACTTTCCTTCCTCTAGCCTTGTCCAGCAGTTAGGGTCAAAGACTTTACTTACACAGCCTGCCCAGCTTTGAGATCCAGCTACAATATTTTAGAAACTTTCTCTCATCCTCAAAGCCAGGCTCTCCTGGTTCTTGTCTGCACCCTGCAGCTCTTTATGGATGGGAACTTACTCTAAGCACCTCTCTCCCTTCATCTCTTCCCTCCATTCTTCCTTCTTCCTTCCTCTCCTTCTCTCCCTCTCCTTCCTTCCTCACCCTTTCCTGCTTCCTTTCATTTCCTTTGGGTTTTGTTTCAGTTTTCCTTCCTTCCCTCTCTCTGTTGCTCTTTCCTTCTCATTTCCTGTGTCTTCATACTGCCTTGTAACCTGGTGACCATTCATTCCACAAGTGTTTACTAAATGACTAAACACATGATGGTCAAAACAAAGTGAGCAAAAGCCCTGAGCAGAGGGCTCCTCTCCTTCCCTGCGGTGAGCATTTTCGTCTGCCTGCTTATGACCCACTGTGCTCTGCATCAATGGAGCAAAGTTTCACTGATTTAAAAATAAGAACATTTTATCTTTTGTGGCTTAGACCAAAGATTGCACAACTTTTGCTGAAGCAACGACAGCAGGAAAAAAGAATCAGTGAAGTGTCTGTTCTGTTCACTGAGGAAAGACGGGCTGTCTGGAGACATGAAAGAGCCAAAGAGCCAGTCAAGGGAGGATGTGAGGTCATGGATGCAGACTGAACAGAGTAAACGCCGTAAGCAAGGGAAAGAAAATGGAGTAGCCAATTTCAACTGATCTGCCTGTATTTTGTTATTTTTTTTGAATAAGGTTTTATGACTTGGAAGTTCAAATCTCTGAATTAGATAGCGATTGAGTAAGTTAAATTGACTTTTTACCTGGGCTGTGTAGCAGAAAACTGGATTCCAGCATCTAAGATTGGAAATCCCATGTTTAAAAATACCCATCAATCTTTTGATCCACTGTGATCCAGAAGCAAGTGTTGGGTAATAGATGGTAAAAACCAGGGTGCACCAATGGAGGCTATGTGAGGAAGCAGAGCCCTCTTCCTTCAGAAGGCACTGCCCGGCATTTGCAGCACTAAGGGGGGACCCTGAAATGATGGCACCCAGCTGTCTCCCATTTTGAGTGAGACTGGAGTAAGGAGAAGCTGATGAACTCTAATAGGAAATCTAATTTGAATACAGCAACTAATTCCTGAGGGTGATGATTGACAAGCTCCAAGGAGTATGAGATTCTCCTGTAATGGTGCCTGAAATAGAGATCCTTTTCATTAGTTAGCAAGAGCTCTGGAATGGTTCTTCCTAAAGGCAATGAGGTAGATGGAACTTCTCTGCACTGTCATTATTCATTCTCTCAATGGAAGGAAACAGTGATAGAAAAGTGAGTGTGATCCAATGCCCAGTCCCTGGGAACTGGCAGCTTTAAGAATCTTATTCAGAACGTCCAGCTCGGACCCTCCCTCTGTAGTCACATGAAAGGCTACGTCACTTCCAGGTGGACAGACATATTGGAGACGGGTCTCATGGATGGCAATGGCACTCCTGAGTTGTGCATTTTCTTGGTTACTCTAGATGGTTCACATGAATCCTAAGGGTCTGTGATGGTTTGATCCAGATATGCGTTCTGAATACTTGATCCCTGGCTATGGAAAATTTGGAACCTTGTTTGAGGTGTGTTGTTGGGGTGGGGTTTTGGGCGCTATCACCAGCTTCCCCTTGCCAGTGTTTGGCTCACTCTCCTGTTACTGTTGTCCACCTGATGTTGGGCAGAAGATGATATCCAGGCTCTGCTCATGCCATTGTTTTCCCTGCCATCATGGAGTTGCCCCTCAAGGTCATAGCCAAAATAAACCCTTTCCTCCCATCATTTGCTTTTTCTTAGGTTCTTTGTGCAGCAAGGAGAAGGTTGACTACATAAGGGTACCACTGGCGCTTGGTGTGAAGACCGTGCCGTCCCGAAGTGTGTAAGCATCTGGGGCCTGTGGAGCACGGAATGATGCCTTTGCATGTGAGAAGAGCCAGACATCGATGCTGTTCACCTCGGAGTCTGTTAGGAGGAACCCCTGAAGTGTCCATCAAAGACAGGTAGAAGCTGCTGTCCTGGGAAATGGCCGACATGGCTGGCTGGAGCACATCACTGGCTGTTTTGCAGAGAGAGTGACCAGAGAAGTATTTTCAACTAGAAGGGAAATTGCATTTTTGGTAGCTTCCATTTAGAGAGGTGTATATGAAGTAAAGGTCACCTTATTTAGGGTGGAGATATGGAATCTTCTGGGCTGATTTAATGGAGGGTAACGGGAAATCTCCGAAGCTGGCTAAAAAATTAGCACATAAATTGACAGCAATGTCTAGGGGCTGGGGGGATGGCTTAATGGTAAAGTGCTGGCTTTGCAAATATGAGGGTGTGAGTTCCAACCCCAGTATCTGTGTGAAAATGTCATGTGTCACTCACTCCTATAATCCCAGTGCTGGGAGGTGAAGACAGGATGATCCCAGAGGCTCATGGGCCACCCAGTCTAGTGAGCGCCAGCTCAGTGAGACCACATCTCAAAGAATATTTTAAAAGGTGGACAGCATTCTGGAGAATATCCTCTGGCTTTCACATGCATGCACACAGATGCTCATATGGGCCCAAACACATATACATACCCACACCTTTCCCCCGACATTAAACCCACATTAAAACAAATGTACAAAATCAAATTCCTTGTTCTAAGATGATGATGGTGGCTTAAAAAATGAAGAGGTTGACAGTTTTTTGGGATTCTAATGAAGAATACTTTTGTGGTCAGAAAACAGTTGTGCTATTTGCATACTTACTGGGACCTGGCATTGGAGAAGACCAAAGGCAGACAAGACCCTAACTCAGGGAAGTCCATTAACTTAGTGTGCTGAGTTGATGGGCAGCAAACGTATCTTAACACAAAAATGAAGCCGTGATAGAGCCTGTGATGGAAAAATGCCCCCTCGCACCCACCTGCCTTCATGAGAGAAGAATCCTGGCTTCCCCAAACTTAAGGGCGGGCATCTCCCCCATCTGGACTGGCTACAGTCAAAGTTCAACAAAGAACTCAAAATCCATGGGCTTACACTTGGCCAGGAAGAAAGCTGTGCCTTTCTTTTCTTGTTGCTCTTCTGTAAATCCATTGTTTTGACACTGACTGTTGGTCACTCTTGTGAGAAATGGAGATGAAATATTATTTTATTCTAGATTAAATCTGAACCCTTTTGAGAAGAGCTGCAATTGCACAGTTATTGATGCATCGTTGGAAATAGACAAAAGCCTTAGCTTCAGAGTAGGCGGACTGTGAGCTTGGGAAGTTGCTTCACCTAACTGAGCTGCAGTTCTTGACTCTGCAGAACTGGATAGAAATGCCAATCTCATGGGGTGGAGATGAACGAGGCAAAGCCAACTGACTGGTCCTCCACCCCAGTCAGCACTCAGGTGCTATTGGCCCTGGGGCTGCACTCCATGGAACTCCTTTTTTTTTTTTTTAATATTTTATTCATTTTCCAGCAGAGAGATACAGAGAGAGAGAGAGAGAGAGAGAGAGAGAGAGAGAGAGAGAGAGAGAGAGCACACCAGGGCCACCACCTTGTGGGTCTGGCTTATGTGGGTACTGGGGAATTGAACCCAGGGCCTTAGGCACTGGAGGCAAGTGCCTTAACCTCTGAGCCATCTCTCCAGCCCTGGAACTCCTTTTTGACTTGCATCTTTCTCTGTTTTCACTACCTAGTGTCAGGCTTCTTTATCTGACTTCAAAATTTTTCTATTACATTTTAATGACCTCTTATATTACTTAACCCTGAATGGATTCTTAACACAGCCACCAAGATGTTCTATTTTGCTTTGAAAAATTATGATTTATCCTAAATATTTAATCTAATCTAATTAATTAATTTTTTTGAGGTAGGGTCTCACTATAGCTCAGGCTGACCTGGAATTCACCATGTAATCACTAGCTGGACTTGAATTCATGGTAATCTCTTTACCTCTACCTCTCAAGTGGTGAGATTAAAGGTGTGCACCACCATGCCGGCTTAAATTTTGAATCTTTTAAAACACCAGAACCAAATTAAATTAGTGATCTTACTGACAATTGATGTGAAAATCTTTAGGCTTAAGTTTCACAGAAAAGCCAGTTTAATAATTTCTGACAATTTTGTGATAATCTAGAGCAAGGTGAGGCTTTTGACTGCTAGAATTTATTTGATAAGCAGACGTTTAGGAGCTAAGTTATAAATGAGATTTCCAGATAGGTAAGGGCTATAAAAGGTAGGAATGGAGGGATAGGGGAAGAATGGTCAAAGATGTCTAAGTGGTAAAAGATGTAGCAACTACAACACCACCAGAAATGTCCATCTCAGAGCCTTGACTAACGAACAGGGGAGGCACACCCAGAGGCAATGGATGCTTGTGAAGGATCCGTCCACTGAAGGGTGTGAAGGTGACTGGAGACCTGCTGTTGGTGGACACATGGGCATGCATCGAGGAATCTATGAGGACAAAGGGTTATTTTTATCTATGTGATTCTGTTTTCCAAGTTACCATGTGCCAGGCAAGCATTCATAATAAAAGTTGATTTGCCCTTGGGAGATGGGTAAGGTCAAAACTGATCCCAGAACTACCATCTCCTGGTACTGAGGGAAACTGCAGGCACAGAACCTTTGCGCTGAAGACATTGCACAGGGAAATATTCTGTCAGGCCAGTCATTCAACGCTGCTTTGTGGTGGTGGTGGTGGTGGAGGAGGAGGAGGTGAGGGTGGGGTAGGGAGAGAATCAGAAATGCAAAGGACTGCTTTCTCCTTTCTGGGATTTTTAGGGTATCTGGGTGACATGGGACAGATAATTTCAACTCATACTCCAGTACAACTTTTCTGGTGCTAGAGAGGTGGTTGGACAACCTGAAATGTGCAGACTCCTCCCTGAGCACCCTCTTTGATCTGAAGGCTCGTGACCTGCAAGTCCACTTCTCTACAGCTCCCACTTCCGCTTCCCAACCTCAGCTATAAGCTTGTCTTCCAATTTTACTCATCATCTCTTCTTACCCACAGGTGGACAGCCTCCCTTCCTGTGGGGGGCTGAACTCTATCACCTCGCTCCAAAATTCACACCCTGACATCCGAGACCTCAATTCCTCAGTCTGCAATGGAGTGTTCAATAAGGAAATAAGGGTAAAATGACTTCATGGGGTGGGGCCGGGTCCTTATAAAAAGGTGAGGGCATGGATGCAAAGACCGAAGGATAAGAGACAGGCAAATGGAGGAGAGAAGAAAGTGGCCAAGGAGTGGCCTCAGAAGAGGCAGACCTGCTAACCCCTTGATCTTAGACTCTGGCCTCCAGACCTCCAGGAAAATCCTGTTTCTGTTGTTTGTTTGCACAGCCCAGTCTGTGGTATTCTGTTACAGCAGCATCTCAAACACAGTCCTCAAGGCAGCTATTTAAAGTTTCCTTCCACCAACCCGTGTAACCACATGTCTTCTCTGAATTCCTTGCCCATTTCTCAGGCACTATCTAGAAATGTTTTTCTACTGCCAGTCCCTAATTTGGGATGATCAAACCTGGTGATCAACACTTGCCTTGTCTCTGCTCAGCTCCATGGCTATCCCCATTACATAGCTCACTATGAATGACCCATGATACCCCCTTGCCCTGCGCTCCCCTGCTCTGGCACCAGGCCCTTTGCCTTATTTGGAAATCAGTGATGGACTTTCTCACTTGCTCACGTAACCACAAGAAACACCCTCTGTAGCCACCCACACCCCACTTTTATTAGGTTCTTTGGATGAAGGAGCTACCTGTTGCAGCTACCTTCTTGTTGCTGGTACAAAGCACCTGGCCAAAAGCAGGTTGTGGGAGAAAAGAATTCATTTTGGTTTACAGACTTGAGGGAAAACTCCATGATGGTAGGGGAACACGAGACATGAGCAGAGGCTGACATCACCTCCTGGCCAACGTCAGGTGGACAATAGCAGGGGGAGAGTGCACAGAACACTGTGGGGAAACTAGATATAACACCCATAAGTCCACCCCAACAATACACATCCTCCAGAAAGGTGACAATTCCCAAACTGCCACCTGCTAGGACCTAGATTCATAATATATGAGTTTATGGAGGACACATGATTCAAACCACTATATTCTGCCGCTGGCCCCCATAAACACATGACTACCTATGATGTAAAATTCAATGCATTCAGTATAAATCTACAAGTCCCCATCCCAATACTGTTCAAACATCACTCTAGTCCAAGGTCTCTTAACTGTAAATTAATAATAATAATGGTACAGAATAAATGTTCACATTGCAAAAGACGTATGGCAAAGCAAGGAAAAACTGAACCAATACAAGATCTAAAACAAACAGGTCAAATATCAAGTTCAAAATCTCTAACCAGTCAGTCTCTGGAGGCCCAAGTCTGCCCCTCCAGCTCTTAGCCCAGGGAAAACTCCATCCTGTGCTGGCAGCCATCCCATAGTACTGGCATCTCTACTGGGTCTCTACTGCGACCCACAGTTCATCCTCATGGCTCCAGTAGGCCTCCATTCAGGGACTTCCAAAAACCTTGATTCACATTGCTCATGGCCATTAAAAAAATAAAAACTTGCAAATCCAATGCTGCTTTTTTCCTGTATTTGTCATACTCCATAGTCCCAGGTAGACTACCAACTTATTAACTCAGTGGGGAATAAATCTGACTTTGAAAAGCAGGACACTCAGTATTCAAGCTTTAAAAAGTCTGCTTTTTCCTGCTGTCCCAAAGCAGAACAGCTGGCTCAATCTCAATGGTTATACTTTCTCAAACAGTTGCAGCTGAGCAGGCAGCGATTTTGGCCCAAAGTTTTCATTTCTTTCTGTGCCATATCCACTGCTCACACCAGTCCATTTCTATGCAATGCAACCCTGCACAATTTCTCAGGATATAGGCAGGCACAATGCAACAAGCCTCTCACACAAACTGCTTCTAGATCAATCCCAACAAGGTTCTTTCCTCCCTCAACAACACAGCTTCAAATAGGTTCCAATTCCAAAGCTGCCATCAGCTGGGGATCAAGCATTCAGCACACATTAAGTTTATGGGAGACACCTGGATCAAACCACTCCACTGCCCGTCTGCATTATAAAGCAAAGAGGAAAGTAGTGTGTGCAACAACTCAATCATATTAGTTTTGGTTCTGACAGGCTTTAGTCGCTAAGTTTTCAGAGCTGGTGAAGCCAGGCATTAGCCTTCAAACTTTCAGACTGAGAGTTAATTCATATTCTCTGTTAGCATAGTACCACCACAACCCCAGTACCCCATGGGAGTGACGAGAGCAAAATGAAGTCATAAATATTTAACACCTTAAAGTTTTTAAAGTACCCTTAGAGGGATGGAGAGATGGCTCAGAAGCATGAAGGCCTAAAATCCCCTAAGTCTACTCTCCCTAGCCCATGTCAATAGCTGGGTATAGCCACGTGTGCCAGTAACCTAGGCCTTGCAAAAGAGGAGCAGAGACCAGAAAATTGCCTGGGCTCACAGAACACAGCAAGTTCTCATAACAGCAAGAAACTTCTGATTCAGACAAGAATGGACTGAAGAGTGATGGAGTGGCCACTGCAGGCAGGCACTCCCTAACACAGGCAAGTGCAAAGGCACATACAGGTGCATATACCACACACATCACATTATACACACATATATACATGCACAAAAATGCCTGGTGTAGTGGCTTGCACCTATCATCCCCGCACTGGGAAGGTGGAGACAGGGGGATCTCTGGGGCTCACTGGCCAGCAGTCTAGTCTCATTGGTGACTTTCAAGCAAATGAGAGAGCCTGTCTTATTGAAAGGTGGACAGTGTACACCTGAGGCTTGTCATCTTGTCTCCACATGTTTCCTTGTGCACACACACTTATACACACATGTTCTCTCTCTCTCTCTCTCTCTCTCTCTCTCTCTCTCTCTCTCACACACACACACACACACACACACACACACACACACACAGGCAAAAGAAATGAAAAAGTGAAAGCAAGCAGTACTCAGTATAGAGGTTCCGCCCAGTGCTGAGCTGCTTTCAGGATACGGAAGAACTCTGAAGGGGGTGCATCTCTGCTTCTAGAGCAGGAGGTAGCTCATTCTACTGAAAACCCCAGCTCAGCCACAGATGTAGAAATAATAGCTAGGAAAGACAGCCAGGCCTAATGAAAGCAATTGTGGTCAGAGTCATGTTCAGGCTGTTTTTTTTTAACAGTATGAGGATTGAAATTGGAACTTATTAAAGAATATTTATTGGAGTACCTATTCTCTTTCTCTGCATCATATGTCTGATGTCAATGCCTGAAGACCCTGATCTGTAGTCGCAAAGGGATAAACCAAGGACAGAGAACACTGAAGATCAAGTTCAAAGGCAGCACACAAAAGGCTGTTAAAATGAAATAATCAATGAATGAAATTAATGTCACAAGAATGAGAACTGTGCTCAGTTGGGAACCTGTGGGATCAATATGGGGAAGAGGACGATAGTTTTAATGATATTGTTAGTGACAAGAACTAAGTTTTATGTCTCATTCAATAGTTTACAAGTCACTTTAATATGTATTATTATTGTCAAAAATGGCGTCTGGAAATGGTAAGGTTGGCTTTAAAGGAACTGGTAAAAGGTTGCTCTCTAGAACATATACATAACTCAAGAGCAAACATATACAAACAACACCCCCCAGCCCCAAATAATCTGGTTCACAAGTGGGAAACAGGCAGAAATAGATGTGCCTCAAAAGAAGATACAAATGGCTATGAGGCATATGAAGATATATTCAGCATCAGCAATCATGAAGAAAATGCAAATAATGACATGAGATTCACCGCACACAAGTTGCTGGCTGTTACCAAAAGACAAGATAACCAGTGCTGGAGATGGTGTGGAGTCAGGGAACCCCCACACACTAGTTATTACAACCACTGCAGAAGAGTAACCATATGACCTGATAATTCCACCAAGCATTTACCCAGGAAATGAAATCAGTACGTCAAAGAGACACCTGCACTGCCATGTCCATCACAGCACTGCTCACAGTTGCCATCAGACGATGAACGCATTAAGAAAATGCGGTCTTAGCTGGGCATGGTGGTGCACACCTTTAATCCTAGCACTCGGGAGATAGAGGTAGGAGGATCGCCATGAGTTCGAGGCCACCCTGAGACTATATAGTGAATTCTAGGTCAGCCTGGGCTAGAGTGAGACCCTACCTCGAAAAACAAAACAAAAAACAAAAAAGAAAAAAAAGAAAGAAAATGCGGTCTATACCTACAATGAAGTACTCAGCCACAAACAGGTTTTATGATAACACAGAACTGGAGGACATATGTTAAGCCAGGTACAGAAAGATAAATATCACATGACTGCATTCATATTTGGAAGCTAAACCATGGATCACATGGAAATCTAGAGACTGGGAGAGGAGATGGGAGGGCTGGGGAGAGAAAGGTTGGTCGACAGGAATAGGATTTGGAGTTTCACTGCATGGTGCAGTGACTATGTAAGTGAGGAAAAGGTATTATATGTTTCACAAACAGCTATGAGAAAGTATTTGTTTTTTCATTTGAAGTGGTGGGGGTGGATGGAGAAGAGACTTGAATGTTTTCCCCACAAAGAAATGATACTAAACATTTGAGGAGGTAGATGTGCTCACCCTGCTTTGAACATCATGCATTAGAGGTGGGTATGTAAAACTTTATGAATCATTCATTTTTTCAATAGAATCAAGACAATTTATTAATTGAATATAGCCTTTGATTTTAGGACAAATGATAGAATATAGTGTTTTCTGTTTTGGAAAAATCGTAGCCTCTGGGTACGATCAACCGATACAACTTTCTGTTAAATCACTTTTAAGTAAACCATGCCCGCTTAATTTAGCAAGATTGAAAAATTTAAAGATGAACACTGTCGACTTAGGAAATTACACAAGAAGCAGATGAAGGTTTTTCCAATGTGTAAAGTGTTCCATTCCATTACTGATATGTAAATCAATGACCTGACTGACCTGTGCCACCTTGAACCTCATGGGGCCAGTGTCCCTGAGCAGGGTGACTCCCTGCCTGGGTAGAGCTCGTGAGTCCCATCAAGTCACCTCTGAAGACAAGGCAGGTTTTCACACATCTCATAAACAAGCTGTTAGAAGGGCTTCTTCGTGCCTAGCTGTTGGGGATCCTAGTGTAGGCGGCTCCCAGTCCTACCAACACCACTGCCCAAGTTATCACAGCAACATTCTATTTAAGAGAATCCATAATCTTCAATTTTTGGAAAATGTTATCAGAATCTTTGTCAGATGAAAAGGCATGGGTGTTTTCACATGAATATCATTTTTAAAACCATTTTTCTTTTTGGCTTTTTGTAAACTCAGTAAGAAGACAGACATGGTGGAGTCATTTTGCTACAAAATAACAAGGAAGAAGAGAAAAATATTGTGTCAGATATGGAATTTTGTCTGATTTTTGTGCTCATTCAGCCAGACACTAGATAGTGATAAGTAGACTATGCTTAATTGGAAATGGAATATTTTACAGTGACGTGCTTGGAAGATGTATCCCCGACCGGCACAGATGGCATAAAAATGCTTAGCTATTCTTCTTTCAGACTCCATGTCATGCTGTGGGAAGATATGGCTGAAATAAATACATTTTATTTTGCTTTGTGACATTTTTTCCATATGATTTAATTATAGAGAAGGGCATAGAAGAGAGCTTCGCTATTAAGTGGGATCCATTATATGCTTAAGAACAAATCCGAATCTGTTGTGGAGCACATTTTTAGAAAATAAATTGTGCACGCCATGTAAATAATATGACATTTGGTCGCAGTCAATTTGGTTTATGTGTTTTGCCCAAAGGAACAGGTGATTCAAAGTTTAATCTGCCCCTCGTCTTCTTATTCTTAATAACTTGGCACAGTAAGCAGTTCTTGGAATATCAATATACCAATTAACAAAATCATTCTTTCACTGCTGCTGAAATAGAGGGTTGATTCTGATCTACATTTCGTTGTTGTGGTACAGGGCCAAGGGAACAAACGGAACAGTCAGAGAGGACAGCCCGGGAGAAGACAGAGCCAGTGTTGCCCTGGCAGATGCAGAGGAAACAGGCACAAAATGCTCTCTCACACAGGCCAAGCGGCATTGCCCAGGACTGGCTCCAGCCACCACCACCAGGGCGGCCCAGGGTCCGGGTTACCCACACGGGTGTTAGTTCGTGGTGGTCATTAGTAAACCAGTGAAAACTCCAAATGAGGAAATGTGTCTTAGAGTCATCTGCTTTCTTTTCATAGTATACTTTGTGCTTGACCAACCTTGTAAGAATCAGCTAATAGGGATGAGATGTGATGATGGCTTCGCTCATCCTTTCCCCAAGTCTCACCTCGGCTGTCCCAGTGTGTCCCCTGCTCATTCCTGTGGTCTCTGTCCCTGGTCTTCTCTGAAGCTGGGTTCTGTGTCTCAGGACATCTTGGTGAGAGTTTTGGCACAAGCCTGAGGCTTGGTTCTGAACTGTCCCTTGGTGACCTGACATGTACCAACCACTGTCTCTCTCTGCTAGTGCTAACGTGGTGTGTTCTCCCCACCACAAAGAATTGGTACTGGGACCCAGTTTTTACCTCCCAAACACTTTTCTCTAGTATGGCCTCAGCAGTGTGTGCGTGTGCTGTCATTTGTCTCATGGCAAGTTAAAAACTAACTCACAATACCAATTTAATACTAAAATACAGTATGCATAGGTTTGCATTTTATGACAAATGTTACTGCTCATACTAAAGGGAGTTTGGGCTGAAGGCCCACATCTATTTTGTATAAACTCTGTTATAAATTTTAATATTGGGCTGGGAAAATGAATCAGCAGTTCAGATGGTTGCTTATAAAGCCTGGTGGCCTGGGTTCAATTCCTCAGTACCCATGTGAGCCAGATGCACAAAGTGGCATGTGCATCTGGAGTTCATGTACAGTGTGGCAAGAGGTCCTGGTGTGCCCATATATTCTTGCTCTCTCTCTCTCTCCTTGCAAATAAATATTTTTAAAAGTTTAATAGTTAAGCTACTAGAAACTTTCTTGAGCAACTCATAAACCATTTCTAAATTTCCAAGATAGAAAAGTCCTGATCAATATGAGAACAAAATAGAACACATGGACAGTGAAATTTTTATACTACTAGAATCACCAGCATTTCCACTTAGCTCAAAAATGGAGCTGATGAGAAGGTCATTGGATTGCAAGCAGATGTGGATGTGGCTGAAACTCCTGGCCACAGAGTGGCCTGTGTCTCCAGAGCGTATGCAGAGGGAGGAAGTCGGGTCATGCTTCCTCTGGTCTCTCCCAAAGTTACTGATTCACTGAAGCTGTGGTCAGAGTTGCACTCATCTCCTGGGGAGTCTTAGGGCAGCATTGTGGGGTATAGGATCTGTGGTGGGTCTTGCTGGGGTATCCCCTCCCCCACCCCATGCAGCACCAGCTCCCCCACCACTTGCTCATCGCCAAGTCTGTATCTCCATCACTCCGTGTCTCTGTTTTCAGTGGTGGCGTTAGGGAATGCCCTGTCTACTTTTCTGAGGTCCTGATCCCTGACAAGCTCTGGCTGGCTCTGGAGGCTGACCCAGGTCCTCACCTGACTGCGCTCCTGCCTGGGCTGCATGTTAGTGGCACCCTGGAGGGTTCAGCACTGTCACACCACCTATGGGCCAGGGAAGGGGAGAACACCACTCTGACAGCCTGACCTAGGAATTTTCTTAGGTTGGCACTCACGATTTCGGTAATTAAGGCTGAGGAAGGAGGTGGTTGGCAGAAACCAAGCAAGAGCTGAAAGGACTGTGTTGTGAACATGTGTGACTTGGATGATTGGGAAGCATTTGACGGGGACTGGGGTCATTGTACAAGTAGCACTAGAAATGAGCGTGAGAACGCTTGACTCTTTCCATGGGATTCCCACAAGCAGTTAAGATTGAGAACCATAGCCGGGCTTGGTGGTGCACGCCTTTAATCCCAGCACTCGGGAGGCAGAGGTAGGAGGATCACCATGAGTTCAAGGCCACCCTGAGACTACACAGTGAATTCCAGGTCAGCCTGGGCTAGAGTGAGACCCTACCTCGAAAAACCAAAAAAAAAAAAAAAAAAAAAGATTGAGAACCATGGTCTTATTAGGCTTAAGTATAAAGGAGCCATGCTGATAATGAAAGATTGCCAAGGTCGCCTATAGCTTTTCCCTGACCACCTCTCTCCCAGGAAAGGGGTATTACTTTACCACCTGCCAAGACCTGGCTCTCAGTGTTGTTCAGGCTGGGATGGGCCCTGGCTGGCTGGTAGCTCCCAGATTTCCTGGCAGCTCAGCACAGGCCTCACACCTGAGTAGCAATGTTTACTACTAATGGAGTTTTCCATTTTCCCCAGGAAGTTGCATTGTCCTTTCTGGCCATTTGTTGTCTGAAGGTACATGCAGTCTGTGACACTCAAACGACCCAGGCTTGCATGAAACTTTCATGTAAGTCTGTCAGGGAGACATAATCACTATGGCCAAAGTCAATACATGTTTATAGTTGTAATCCATTTTTAGTTCCAAATACTAGCTGGCCATTGAGAGCTCCACGTAGCTCTTAATAGCTTCTACAGATGCTGCATAGCACAAAACACTATCCACAGAGGTGTGGGACAAGCTGGCTCCCACCTGATGATGGAAGACACTCAAAGCCAACACAGAATAACATACAGAGCTTTTCAAAATGGGCTTTGGGACTTTGGGGGGAATCAGAGGGCTCAAGGTAGATATTTACTTGGCAATATGTTCATCCCATTCTTAAGAATGCTGTGTGCCAGATGGAGAGATGACTCAGCGGTTAAGCACAGTTCCTGCACAAGCATAAAGGCCTGAGGGGATCCGAGACTACCTGAGTTCAAATCTCCAGAACGATCTAAATAACTGGGCATGGCCACACATGTCTGTAACCCCATTCCAACGGGTCTGCTGAGTGGCGAGCCCTGGGATCAGGCAGAGGTTGTGTTGAAAGGAAAAATAGGTGAGTGATGGAAGGGACACCAGCTGCCCTCCTATGGCATCAGCATATACACACATGCATACACCACACACACCACCACACACAAGGCACACCACACATTTGGCACATACAAGAAAAGAACGCAGTGTTCAGAGATATTCACACAAATCCAAAAAAATACACACACAAAATACAAGGCATAATATTGCTGTTAATACTCAAATCCACAAAATAACTTAAGAGGCCATCTGAAGTGAACTGGCTACGTATGTGTGCAGAGCCACAAGAAGGAGCCATTCAGTTCAGTCTGAACAAGGAATATGTCTTATGATGCTGATGGATAGGTCTATATATACAGGTGAGGAATGTTCTACAAAAAAATGTTCTGGAAAAAAATCTGCAAAACTAAAATGAAACCAGAAACAGTGAAGCCACTTCCTGGAAATTTGAAAGTGACTCATCCTCAGCAAGACTTTTATAAAAAAGATTGCAAACACTGCACGTCCCGCAGGATGAACACTGGCCTCTGATGAGGGAGAGTCCTGCCCAACAGCAAGGATAAAGGTCATAAAAGTTTGAACTAAAATCTGAGGACCTTGAACTCCAGGTTCTGGAAACTGCTAAGAGAGGCACATTTTCCAAGGGAGCAAGGCAGTGGCCACAGGCCTCTGAAATACTGGTTAGAACAACAGAGGTGTGGGACAAGCTGGCTCCCACCTGGCAGATGACACTCAAAGCCAACACAGAATAATATACAGAGGTGACAGTGCTCTGTGTTATTCAATGTGTCTTCATCATGAGGTGGCTCTGGTCTTCAGTGCCCTCATCTGCACCCAAGATGCTAGGGAGCATTCAGGAAGAACAGAATGCCTAAGACATTAGAAGCTCAGTATGGAAGCTGAGGAGGGAAGAAAAATAAATGAAGGAATCATGGCAGGAATTCCTCGAAGAAGGGAAGGTTTGTTCCCGTAAGCATTTAGGAGGGAAATTAAGCTGAGCACATATATTCTCAGCGAGTTTCAGGTTCAGTAATTCTGAATTGGGGTTGGAAAATTGGAAGGAAAATTGAGTTGTAGGGCAAAATAACTGTTGAACTTAATTACTAGAATGCCTAACTTTCCTATCATGGTATCTATACTAGGCACGTTTCAGTGCCAGCTGCTATACAACAGTGGTTTTGTTAAAATTTAGTACAAAAGCTTTGCTATTGATTAGTCCATCAATATATTTTAGTGAGTGCCATACATAAAAAGAAAAAAAAAGAATTTATTCGCATACAGGTCAGAGTCTCCATTATTTTAAGTCCTGGTGACTTGTGAAACTGTGTGAAAACTAATACAAATATATCTGAGCTAACTCTGTGGTAAATTAAATAACCTGGATTTTTAACACACTTGACAAGATGTCTTGAGGTGTAGGTTGGGTGCTAGATGGGAACATTATGACTTAGTCTGGTGACAGCTTTGAAGATGGGCTCTGGTCACTTGTAGGCATATTTCCACTATGGTTTTATGATTATTAAAAATGACTGCAGAATCTTTACTATGTTTTCTGGAAGTATTAGCTGTCAAAATTAGGAATCTCATCAAACTAAATATGGGAGGTGACAAGGGGTTCATATCTTGCACATGAGAGAGGACAAATATATGCACAGCAATCTCTTCAAGTTGGTTCTTTTCCTCATTTCTGTGTGCAGGCATGTGGGCATGTGCACACCATGGTGCAGGTGTGGAGGTCAGAGGACAATGATGGATGTTGGTCCTTGCTGGGTCTCTTGTTGACTCCTCCATCCACCAGGACAGCTAGGCTGGAAGCTTTAGGGAGATCTTCCTGTAGGTGCACTACAGCATCTGGCTTTATGTGGGCTCTGGGTATTCGAACTTATGCTTGTGTGGCAAGCATTGTATCTACTGAGTCATCTCTCCAGCCCCAGTTAATCAAATGACGGTTCTTGGACATGTAACAAAAATAATTGAAGTGAGAAATACTTAAAGCTATGTGAAGACCTCACTCACACCTTGCAGGAGAGAGCAGGGTCATATCTGAGAAGGGATGGAGGGGGAGTGAACCGCAGTGATGGAACATGAAGACAGTCCATCAGAGGGAGGGAGGGGGTGTCCAAGACCATTTTGAAATCCTTAGGATTTCTCAGAGTGAAATTAAAAAGCACTTGCTGGAGTATTCCTTTAGACAACTCCTACTGAAGTGACCCTTCCCAGGGGGGAACATTATTCAATACAGAAGACTCCAAGAAGGATAAATAATTTGATCTATGTCAGCACTGACCTTATAAAGGTAAAGAAGATAATATATGTGTTGCAGTCAGCTTTCTTGTTGCTGGGAGAAAGAACCTGACCAAAATTGTGGGATTGTGGGAGGAAAGGGTTTATTTTGGCTCACAGACTCAAGGGGAAGCTCCATGATGGCAGGGAAATGATGGCATGAGTAGTGGATATCACCCCCTGACCAACAGCTGGTGGACAGCAGCAACAGGAGAATGTGCCAAACTCTGGCAAGGGGAAGCTGGCTATAACCCCCATAAGCCTGCCTCCAACAACGTAACTCCAACAAGGTTCCAATTCCAAAATTGCCATCAACTGGAGATCAAGCATTCAGAACACATAAGTTTATGGAGATACCTGAATCAAACCATCACAACATGGGAAGAACATAGAATGTTTATTTAAATACACAATGCAATGCCCGAGGGAGGTAGAAAAGTGAGTCTAGGGGCTGGACAGATTACTCAATGGTTTAGGCACTTGTCGGCAAAGTCTAAAGACCCAGGTTTGATTCCCCAGTACCCACGTAAAGCCAGATGCACAAAGTGGCGCATGCACCTGGAGTTCATTTGCAGTGGCTGGAGGCCCTGCCCTGCCCATATTCTCTCAGTCTCTCTCTCTCTCTCTCTCTCTCTCTCTCTCTCTCTCTCTCTCTCTCTCTCTGCTGCAAATAAATAAAACATTTAAAAAATGTGAGGCAAGGACACCCATATTTCAGGGCCCAATCCAGTACTCTGTCCACTAGACGTTCAACACTAGTTTTTTTTTCAAAACTGTACAAAAGAAGTTATAATAAAGGCAGACCAGCTCTTCTATTAGAGCATATTAGGTTCTTTCATTTTAGGTAAATTAAATAATAATGGCATTTTAAAAGCGTACCTAAATGCCAGACAGGTACAAAAGTTTAACCTCTTTAATCTGTTGTATCATGTGACTCTCACAACAGCGTGCAGTAGCTGAGTAGACTCAGAGAAGTTCCCTAAGTTGCCTGAGGCCACACAGTGGACAGATGTGAGTGGAAGCCAGCTGTGTGTCCTCCCAGCTCCCGTTCCCATGGCAGCTGAGGCAGCCTGGGTTGCCATAGAAGAATCTTTGCCTGTCTACTTGAGGATGGGGAGGGGTGTTCTGGATGTGGTTTCTTATGTCAACCCATGATCTAATATTGCTTGGCTGTGATTTAAAACATGGGTGTTTAAAACTAGAGGAGGCATCTTTACCTAACTCTAGAGACCTGTGTCTGCTGCCAGCAGGTGCCATACGATACGTAGTAATTCAGGATTGCATACTTAAGCCGTCTTAATACTGTGATGCGTTAGAGAGGCAATGAAATTTGGGTTACATTTTGTCTTTGCATCTCCTGGTTTAAAAACAATTTTCAGCACAAATTTTAAAAAGTTGTCATTTCATCTGAGTAACAAACCGGCTTCCTGTAACTTTCAGTGATACACATCCGGTTGTAATTTATATTCCTGACTTCTCTTTCCCCAGTGGTATTGCTCTTGGCTATTTGCATAAAAATGGGAGCTTTAATCTTTAAGGGTTCCACAGCTCAAATAGCTCATTCTTGTCATAAGACACAGTAATGATGGATAGAAGGGGCTTAGTGGCTCAGGTGGACCAGGTGTGCACAGCTGAAGCTCTCCCTCTCCTTCCCCTGGATGTGTCTGTAATTCCCCACTCCAGCCCTGCCTAGGCTCCCCAGCATGATTCAGGTGCCCCTTCTGTAGGGCAGGCAGGACACAGCAGGTTCCAGAAGGCCCAGGCCAATCTTAGCTGCTCTGCTTCTCATGAGGGCTTTAGTTTCTCTTACTAACACAAAGGATAGGAAGACACCTTCCTTACCTGCGCAGGGCAAGGAACCACAGTAATATTATCCATAAAGGTGTCTGGGAGGCCATGCACATGGTAGTTTCCCTGTTCCTTGTGGGACCTATAATCGTTTCCTTGGGCATGTCCATGCTGCAGGGAATTACCAGCCTGTGATGTGTCTGTTTGCTAATTAACTGCTGCCTAAGGAAGAGCCAATTCTACCTTTAATTTCTATGAGTTTTATGACACCCAGGAAGAGCCGACACAACTGAAGACCAAGGGATCCAAGCCATGGGGAACAGAAGGAAGAGCGGATGGAGGCCTGTGGCTTCCTCTCATTTCCTAGTGCCGTGGGCAAGGGAATCGTTGGCACGTGTCCTTTCTTAGGAGACATCACCATACACTTTCTGAACCTGCTGGTGTTATCTGAGTCAAGGCGGGGGCATCTTTACATGGCAGTGGCCCTGTACCCCTCAGCCATTTACCCATCATGATACCTATAACAACTACGCCAAGCTGGGTGCAAAATCCAGAGCTGTTCTGTCCTCAGAACCCTGAGACCAAGTGATAGAGGTGACATGAAGGCCTAGGCACAAGTAAGGTGGACACCCCCTGGCAGGGAGAGTGTGGCTCCAGCTCCGGTGGTCCTTGTGGGAAGGCTGTGAGGAAGGGTGACAGGAGCAGATGGCAGAGGTGGGCGAGGGAGGACATTTGGCTGGAGAGCAGAACTGGCCAAGTCACAGGCAGCTAGGGTCATATGTTGACAGGCAAATGTGAGTGGCTAATCTTAAAGAGGCGCTGAGGTTGCTGCAAAGGATGGAGAGTCTTGGCTGCCAGCTTCCGCAGGCAGAAGTTAGTGGTTATCAGCAGCAGGTGTGTTGCAGAAAGATCATTGTGACAGTGGGGTGGCAAGTAGGGTCATCTTCCCATCTCCACCAGCAAGCCCCTCGCTTAGTTCCCCCAGATGTGACTGTGGACACACGTGTCAGAGGGGCTGTAGGCATGTGCACATTGGTCGCAGTGGGGGTACTGGGGAGGTAGAGGAACACGTAGGCATTGGGGAACTGTTCCCCACTGGAGTGGGGCTATGACCGCACAGATGTGTGGAGGGTCCTGAGACTGACAGTGGAGTGAATGGACACAGTACTATTGAAGTTGAACTTGGAAGGCACAGATCAGAGATAGAGTTAATTAATTTCCTCCTTGCTGATTATTGAAAATAGCCACCAGATGGATTTTCCTATTGCCTGGTCCTAATTGTGACATGGTACTTGAACAGTTTGTAGTGATTAGGAAAAAGCCAATGTCCAGAAATCTGGGTACCAAGGTGGGGCAAAGGAAGCAGAAATACCTTTGGGAAGGAGAGGAGACATTAAGATGTTCTTTGCACTCTTTTCAGCACCCACCTGCTTTTGATGGCAGTACCACTGGGTGCATAATTACCACTGGCCTGCTCTGTAGGCCTCATCTTTTGGCTTCTGACCATTGTTAGAAATGTTTACTTCATGTTTCCAAATTGTGTTCAGACTATGGAGCCCCACAAGTCCAAGGCTGAATTACTCTGTGCATCTTACACTCAAGTGCAATAGTGCCGACGTGTCACAGAAATGTTGGGCTTTTCCCAGTTGTACTGTTTTCACGGATCCAAAACTCTTCATTTTTTTCCGGTGCAAAATCTAATTGGCTTTCCTTCTTTTCTTGTATTTATAGGATTATTACTGTTGAAGATGGTGGGTTGTATTTATATCTATTGACTTTCACTGCAGGTAATTGGGCCATCCATCCTGTTTGCCTGTACCATTTTAGATGTTCCAAATTGTTGAGCGCTGAGAGATGTAAAAGATGTCCCCTTAAGAAACTCCAAGAGTTCTCGTGATTACATCGGAAACATTGACAAAATGTATTGTTTTTGTATCTTAAAGCATATTAACTAAAATTGTCTGCTGCATAGATTGGAATGCAATTTGGAAAATAGCATTTCAACAACAACAAAAAAAATACATGTGATAAAAGTCCTCAGGTTGACTCTCTAGAATCAGGTATGAATGAAGCAAACACACTGAAACACACGGATGGCAATCCAAGGGCCTTCTCCCCTCTCTACTTGAGCCTTCTCTACCTCACTGTGGTCAGGCATCTGTCCACTGGCAACACGAAGCTATCCGTAGCACCTATGTTGGTCATTGAATGAGAACTACTGACCATTCTTTGGTGTGTAATGACCAAATTTCAATCTGAAGATTTTTGCTAAAAAGGGAAACTTTTCAGAGCAGAGCATTTCTAGCCAACCTTTAAGCACAAACAAAAATATTATTCTGAATGAAAATTTGTCTGTACACATATTGCAAATTGTTTTCATTTTCCCTTATTGCCCTCTAACAATCTCATCAAGAATGCAGAGTCAGCCAGACTTCACAATGCTGCCTGTCCCTGCAGTAGCTGAGCAGAATTCTTGCCTGACCACATACCACCCACCCAACACCGCCCCAGACCTAAGCACTGTTAATGCATTATGTTCACACGCGTGAATGCCCTGGGACATGTTCTGTCCAGAAGCAACAGTGCCAGGCTATCATAATCTATATGGAGAAATACAGAGACTTGTGTGTGTGTTGTGTACACTGAAATGGGAAAGCCATGCACCTGTCTGTGGTGTTGGAGGAGAATGGCCCCTCCATCACTGATCTGCTTGTTTTTCCTTGAGAGTCTTTCACTGTTTCTGGGGCTTTCTATTTCTTCCTTTGGGTCCCAGCAATTCTCCAGACTCTGCTCCCCACAGCTGTGTATGGCTGTGCCCAGCAGTTTTCATGGGTGACAAGGAATCGAGCCCTGGCGGTCTTAGGCCTCCCTCAGCTTTCACGCTTGCACTCATATCAAGCCATCTTTCCAGCCCCGATGATAGAGATTTTTCAAAATTAGGCTTCAGTGTTGGTTGCCAATGGCACTCAGGGTCTCCTGGTGTTGCCGCGAGCTGCGATGGGTTTTGGTGTCCATTGCCTTGCTTGTACTCATTTCTTGCCATGTTTTGTGCAGGATGTTGACCCAAACTCAAGTGAGGGCTGAGCCCAGGGTGCCAATCATATCTGCAATGGCAACGGGGGGGGGGGGGGGGGCTGTTCCTCAGCTGTAGGCATGGGTCTAGTCTAGGACATGCCCATGAGACACAGGCCCTCTGGGAATGCCACCAAGATCTGGCCATCCCTCCCACATCCTGAACATCTTGGTTCTAATTTATAAATCAATTATGTTGTATGAGAGCTGATACTGAGTGCAGGTGGGACTCCCCAGAGACCTCACATGTAACGGGCTGTCAGGAGGGTCTTTATTTCTTCCCTTAAATTAAGCATTGCTACCAGAGGAAAAGCATTTTTTCTCTATAAATAGTCCTGTAATGTCCCTAAATATGAGTTCGCTTTTCTTACCAATTACTTAAAGATGAAATAATGCTTGAACACTTCATACTCTTAAATTCACAATATTTTACTTAATTAAAATAGGTAATTTAGAAAAATAATTGGCAATTGCTAAAACCTCTAATGCTGATGAGAACAGGGCTGGAAGCATTCTTTCATCACAAATTGGTACTTAAAATATAAAGTTCTGCACACAGCTGGAGAGTGCCATCGTAATTTGGCATTTATGTTCAGTAGCTATCATTAAGCCAAACAAACCAAAATTAAAGAGAAAAGACAAACAGTGGGTTAGAAGACACGGGAGATTCAAAGGGCTTAATAGTATGACATGGCTTTCTAAGCATTTATTAGGAATCGTACTGTTATATAACAGATCTTGAATTTCTAACATACCACCTTTATTCTGAACTTCCTTCTGGAAAATATTGCCTGGGTAGTATTTAAGTTTAGTTGAAAACTTATGGCAATGTAAATTAATTTCCTGAGCCGAAGGGTAAATGTTTGTGAACTAGTCAACTTGTATGCATGGCTTTCAGAGTAAGTCTTTCTATTCATGAACATGACGGGGGCTTAAATAAAGGTGGAGGAGCTGCAGCTGGAAAAAGCAAGCCCTGCTGTTTGCACATTTTCTTCTTGAGGACAAATAAAAAAAAAAAAAACCCTGTGTCTCTGAAATTCCATAGACATAGCACAGATTCAGGCTAATTTGCAGGAACACCAAAGAAAAACACCTCCTTTGGAGAGCTTATTTGTTTAGTGGGAGGCTGTCTTTTTCAGCCCTGGAACAAAAGTCTGTTGATGAGGATGGGAACATATGCAGACATCATTATGTGTGTGTTGCTGGGGAGGGGAGGAGGAGGGAGTACCATTCCACACTATGGAATTTGCTATCACTTTTCTCCTTGGTAACACATTAAAAAACACAAGATTTTAAACAACAGTCTAAAGAGCAAGGGGTTTAAAAAAAAACACAGTATAACAAATGTTTCATTCTACTGGAATACAATGGAGGTATTTCAGTTCTACCAAACAAGTCATTAAAATAAAGGTTCTTTATATTCTTTTTCAAATAGAAGTCCAAAATATTTATCAAATTGCTGCTATGTTAAAGCCAATTGAGCATTTTTCAGTTTTCGTGTCTTTTTTTGAGCTGTAGAAAAATCATATCTCATTTACTTAAGATACTTCACAGGAAGTAAAACAATTGGATATATTTAAATCTTTAGAGATTTACTTTCAAAATCATTGTTTAAAGAGAAGGTCTGAGACTGGCTTGTAAGATCTCAAGGCAGAACAAATACCCCAAACCAATAATGATATAATGAAAGTGCAGCCTAACAAATGTTTTCTTTGACCATGGCTTTCACTAAATTTAAAATGAAAAAAAAAATAATTCAGCCAATATGTTTATTATCTGCTGTGTACCATTTAGTAAAGTAGGAAATAGATAAATCCAGACTTCATACTTCAAGGTCACTGGTACATAGGATAGATAACAATATGTTTTTTGGAGTGCTGAGCTGAAATCGTGACCCTGCTCAGGGCAAATTTACAAACAAGCAATTTAAGATTTGGGGAGTCACGAGGACAGAGAACTCCAGTACATCCTTGAGTGTTGCGGGAGAAATGGAAATGATTGAACTGTCTACTGCATCAAAGAGTATGTGAAGACCTAGGTAGGAGGCAGCAGTGAGGAGCTCAGGACAGGTGCTCGACCTGGCCTCAGGAAGGGTCAGCACATTCCAAGAGCTGCAGCAGCAGCCTGGCTAAGGCCACAGGCCCAGCAGCAGGTGATGGGCGGTGGACCAGAGGCCAGAGGCAGAGCAGGGACAGCCCACTCTGGGTCAGGATGAGAAGGGAAGAGAAAGAGCATGGGGGGAGGGGAGGATGACTGGTGCCAGAGGTCAGAATAGAGGCACCCAACAGCCTGAGGTGCTTTGTAAGAGAAGCTTCCAGAAAACATTTCTTTGAAGGCAGACTGAAAGGTAGATGGAAAATGAAGAAACGGGTTTCAGGGCAGAATGGGGCTTTCTAGAAGTACAGCAGAGAAGGAGACTAAATGAACACCAAGAAGGTCCTTTGGCTTTTCACTTTCAGATGTTTAGAGTGGAGATCTGAACAGAGGCTGCAGAAGGCTCGGGGTGCTCAAACAGAATCTGGGTAAAGCTACCCCGTAAGTGACAGGGTATAGGGATCCCATCAGAGGTTCCACCCACTGGAGGAAGTAGGTTATGTTGCCTCTGATGCAGGAGGGAGGGAGCCAGGAAGGAGGACATTAGAAGGAGTGGTGGGAAGGCAGGGACAGTGGCAGAGCAGGACCAGGGCAGGCGTCAGCTGGGGCCTGGGAGAGGCAGGGACACATTTCTGCTAAAGCCAGCTTCTTCCAGAGGTGCTGGGTGGCCTCCAGTATGGCACCAGAACTTTTTTTTTTCTGCTACAGATATTTCACAAGACATCTGCTTGCTTCCATAGGAATGCTGGGTGTGGGTCCCCAGTGAAGCAGGCAGCTGGGATTTGGTGCCAAATAGAAGTTACCAGTGGCACTGGCATCTCTAATTAGAATTCACCAGACAGATCAGATTAGTGAAAGAATGAAATGCTCCTGGTGTTAGCAGCTGACTAGAATTCTGTGTGCTGTGTGTGCTATCGAGAACGTAGATAACATGCAAGGCTCAAGTATACAATGGTGCTTATCTGAGATAGTTTAAAATGTCTCTGTTAGAATGTTTATATGCTTCTTTCATTTGGGTCTGAAGTGTTGGCAACTGTATGCATCACATTGTGTTGGTCATCGTGTGCTGAGTTCACTGTGGGGTCATGAGTCAGTCAGACAAGGATGAAACCCACCAGTTAGTGAAGACCAGACATTCTTAGGTGAGTAGCTGGAGAGTTGAGACTGATCGGTTAGCTTCCTAAGGGATAGTGGACTCACTTAAAAGGAGGATCAGAAGGAATTAGTCACATTTCTTGGACAGAAAGGATAGAAGCTGCAGCTTGACCATGTGCAAGGTGGCATAATATTGTGGATGTGTACAGAGGAATGTTGTGGAAATGGATGGGACATTATCTTCAAAACAATTAGAGATGTTGGACAAAAGCCACTGTGAGAAAAACATTCAAGCATATCATTTCTAAAAAGACATTTCAAAAATAGGCTAGTTTATAAGACAAAATACAAGAACAGATTGGGCTTAAAAGATGGTATCAAATCCTCTGTAGAGGCTTACCACCCATGAAAGAAGAGAACATCAGAATCACCTCAGGAAAAGCTCACAGAGGGAAATGGGTATGGTCACTTGCTTTACCTATGACAAGACAAGAAGGCCATGTAAAATAAGGTGGGATGAAGCATCAGACACAGTATCAGGGTTTCCAGGAAAAAAGAGACCATCTCCTCCCTTCAGACAATATGTCTCACATATGGCAAGTTTCTTAGCTTGATAAACATCTACAAGTACATAACTCTGAGGCAGATGGCGGCTTCAAGACTTTGTCTTATTAATTCCCATGCCATTAGACTGAATAATTCTCCACTCGGATGAGGAACTTGTCTTCTGTTTTTGGAAATCAACAAAGGCACCAGGGTGGGTGACCAAGGGCAGAGATGGTCAGGAAATGGTGGGAGGGTTGTCTTAGGGCTCTGATTATGGACACAAGGCTCTGGATGACATCTCCTGGTCAGGAGTGGTGCTACAGGCAGGTTTGAAAGGAGAGGAGGAGGGGCCGACTTGAGGATGGTGATAAATGGATAGGCTTTTTGTCAGAGTCCTCCCTCAGGTGTGCCCTTATAAGAACTGCAGGGAGAGAGGAGGCATGGTAGAGGAAGGCTGTACTGTGGTACAAACTGGAACCCAGTGACTAGGATCTTCATCACCAGAGATTTAGTCCTCATAAAAAGGGGAAATCCTACCTTAAGGAGGAGCAAGCTGCTCTGTCCCTCCTGCTCTTCCCTGCAGGACACCCCCTTCTCTCTCATGTCCAGCCAGTGTCAACATCAAGGCCAGGCGAGTACTCTGCTGGAGTACTGGGTGAGTGGCCTTTATCAGAAATGGAGCTCACTGCAGTAGGGACAGGCACACAGTCATGTCTCATCCTCTCACACTAATCCATCCTGACTCTCACTGACATCTAAACCAGGAGGACAGATCAGCAAACAGGGTAGGGGATGGTTTTGGCCTCATCACTGCAGGTACTTCATACTCTGTGGTGGGGCTGCCATTAAGAGGGGGGTGATGAGCAGTATCTGGGCTTCATCCAGTAGATCCTGGCACTGTCCCCCCACCACAAACCAAGAAATGTCTTCCTACATTGTCAAGAATGTTGTGGGAAGAAGAAATTTCACACTAGGCTAAAAGCCAGTTGTGATGATTAATATTTATTGTTCAAGTTGAAAGGTTCTAGAATCACCAATAAGCCTCTGGGCATGCCTTCCAGGGATTAACCTTGAGTAGGTTAATTGAGTTGGGAAGAGCTTCTCTGAGTGTGGGAAACACCATTCTAGGGGCTGGGGTCCTGGGCTACATAGAAAGGAGAGAGGGAGCTGAATGTCGGTATTCCTTGCTCTGCTTCCTCATTGTGGACACAATGTGACCAGCTGTTTCATGCTCCCACTGCCTCACCTTCCCTGCCATGATGGACTGTAACCTCTCACTATAAGCTGAAATAAACCCTTCTTCCTTTATACTGATTTTTGTCAGGTATTTTGTCTCAGCAATGAGAAATGTGACTAATACGTCAGTGGTCCAGATAGCACAGGAAAGGTGACCCAAAGGAAAGAGAGACCATGTCGCTTTGACCCTAGGGGGAATATGGCCCATTGTACTTAATGGATGTAGGATGGGCACAGAAGTAGAGGCTGATTGGTTCTATAGAAACAGCATCAAATGCTGGTGTGGTTTCTGGCACCATGGGAAAGAATAATTTTAGCTCACAAATCATCTTCATGTTCCTGTCCAATTTAATTCTCATTATTCTGTGAAAAGCATACCATCTCTAGTTTATAAATGAGTAGACCAAAGCTTGGGGCACTCAAGAGTTAGCTAGATAGAGACCGAGGACAGAATAAGCCATGACTGCCAGACCTTGGATTCTGGTCTCTGTATAAACTGTCTCTCACAGGAGGTAGGGTTGTCTCTGAACCAGAGCTTCTGAGACATGACCTTGATAGTAATAAAGAACTGAACTGAAATGTGAGCATCAACCCACTAGGAGGCAGGGTCTAGAGGGGAGTCCCCAGACTCGGCCCTTACTCCAGTCTTTGTATCATAGAGACACTTTGCAGACCCGACTCCTCTGTTTCAGACTTTATACCTTACATCACTAGTTATTGACTCAATATCACTAGACTGCATTTATTTTCAACACCATCTTTTGAATTATTTTTGTGTTTTCATTATATAAATGTTTGTACAGCCATATATTATTAGTTAGTACAGGATTATAATTATGTATTATACATATATGTGTTAGGTTTTCTTCTACATTTTTTAAACAGATGAAGTAGATGGTCAACCAAAAAGTTTTTAAAACTGCTTTCCTAAAAGTGATATATGGGACTGGGGAGATGGTTCAGAGGTTAAAGACACTTGCTTGCAAAACCTGTTGGTCCAGGTTTCTTTCCCCAGTACCCTGTGTAAAGCCAGATGTATAAAGTTGCGCGTGCACCTGAAGTTCGTTTGCAGTGGCAAGAGGCCCCAGTATGCTCTCTAGCTCTCTCTCCTTACAAATAAATATGCAAACATATTTTAGAAAATGAAAATATACAATTACGAATAACATCCACTCAGAAACATTGTTCAAGTTAAAGTGAACTAGTCCCCACCCTGAGTTCCTGGCTGTGACTTCCTACCTCCTCTCGGAATCTCTTTCCCATACATTACCCATCCACCCAAGAGTTTCAGCCCTGATATGGGGAGCAGAATCTTGTCTCTACATGCTAAGGTCCCCCAGGCCTGGAGGCTTCTCTCCTTTGGTCTCTCTCCTTCTACTTGTCTGCAACAGTCCAATCTGGCCACATTGCCATGTCCTCCTTCAGTAGGTCACTTCCTAACTGACCTGCGCTTCCAGTTCCTTCTCCACAACTCAGCCTGAATGATCTCCATGAAAAGTGAAAGTGAGCCCATTTCTCCCACTGAGGACCCTATAGTGTCTTCGAGGAAGAGCCCTGGAGGTCATGGATCTCACCTGGCCCCTGCACTCTGGGCTACAGCTACTTGGAATCCAGCCACAGTCAGACCACGAAAGTCTTAGGCCACACTGTCCACCTTTGCACTCACTTCTGCCCCATGCACATTTGGAGGCCTTCTAGACAGATGCAAAGTCACTATAGGTGCCCTCACTGTTGTAGTCAGCTCCATGTTGCTGGCAGGAACATATAACCAGACACAGTTTATGGGAGGAAGGGATTTATTTCAAGTTTACAGATCCAAGGGAAGTTCCATCAATGATGAAGAAGCTGCTTACTTCCATACATCCAAGCAGAGAGACTACAGCAAGCAAGCACCAACAAGCAGTAAGCAGGAATCTGCCAGAGCTCAAACTGCTCTCCAGACCATTGGGCTAGAATCCAGATCCAACCCCCAGTTACATGCCCTCCTGTGGCAGGAGTCTGCCAGCTGGGACTGAAGCTACAAACTCAGTTGTAATAAAGCACCTGAGTCTATGGGGCCATCCATCCATGCCCACTGTCATACTCAAGCTTCCTCTGATGTGGGTGTCCTACATGGCCACTCCATGTACCTCACGGCTAACTCAACTGCAGATGCTTTCACACTGATGTCATCTTTCTGTCCCAGGTTCTCAAAAGACAATGCTCAAGAGTCTTTGTATCTTCACAGGCTCCTCTGTCAAGGAATTCTTAGCCTTGCTTCTTCGTTACCTTGACCACTTTGGGGTTAGGTTATTTTTAATGGAACCAAAACTACAATGTAGTACCCTTTTCAAAGGATCACCCCAGGGCTTTGAGTGTTAGGTTTCCTCATGTGTTCCATGATCACAATGTAGTCTTTTGGTCATAATGTATTTATTTGCTAACATGGCAAAGTGCCATTGAGGATTGTTTGTCTATGTGCATACCTGAACCTGTTCTGGAATTCTCTTACACTGTCTTCAAACATTGCTTATGAAAAGTGATCCTATCTCTTCTGACTCCCTCTTTAAAGTAGTTCCTATGAGGGAAAGATGTAGTCTTTGAAGATTTAGAAAAGTTCCAAGTGTACATGAACTCACAGCTGCTGTGGTTTCCTGCACAACATTGAGCCTGTCAACATATCACCATGGATGGGGAAGGATGCATGAGATCCCACACCTCCCAGAGTAGCTAATGGTTGCTGAGAGAGGGGAGTCAGGTTCATCAGAAGTAGCCACTGGTAAGTTTCTTATTTCACAGTAAATAAGCTTCTACCCATGACCATGCAAGCAACCCCAATGTAACCCAGTGCTCAAAACAAAGAAACAGAAACTCACCCCAGCAGGAAAGTGAGCTGGGATTAATGGGGAAGAAGGGTGTTAGTGTCAAGGGGCGGGGGGGGGGGGGATAAGAAATGGAGATAGATCAAAATGAAAGAATATAAAATGACTGGGCTGTGTTTCTTCTGGAGTTGGGGAGGTAGCTTTTGCTTATTCATTTACTTTGATATTCATTGCTTTATTCAAGGTTTCTGAATAAATTTAGTAATTTACATATTTTAGGAAATTATTATTTTTCAACTAAAAGATAATTAGTATTTTATATGTTTTTGACAAAATGTCTGGCATCTCCCTTTTGTTTTTATTACTGTCTTTTTTCTGGTGCCCAGTTTTGGTGGTGAACACTTGTGTAATTTATTAGCATTTTATTTGATATCCACGTCATTAGTTGTTTCTCCTTTATTTCACTCTCTGACTTTGTGGGGCTTAGTCTTTTGTCTGATTCTTAAAAATGAATGGGTTACACTTATTTTCCAAGAGCCTTAGCTTATGAAATATGAATTCAGGGCTAGGGAGATGGCTCAGTGTGTAGAAGCACTTTCTATGCAAGCCTGGGGCCCTGAGATTGAGCCTGAGCATCCACATAAAAAAGCCCCTCATGCCTAGGCTTGCCTGGAATCCCAGTGCTTGGGAGGGCGTGGCAGAAGCAGACTTGTTGGGGCTCACCCACCATCCAGTCTAACCAGAAAAATGAGAACCAGGAAAACTCTGTTTCAAGGGAATAAAGTGGAAGAGTGGTACCAGAGGGAATCAGATGTTCTCCTCTGGCTTCCACGTGTGTGCTCCTGGGCACGCACATCTGCACACACATACACATACACAACACACGTACTGTATATTATATACAAACCAAAAAAAGAAACACGAGTTCATAAACCCTTTATCTTACTCGTATTAAACTTAGAGAACATTGTTGATCTTGATTGTTTATGCCTGAAATTTGTTGAGACTTTAACCTTCTTTATTGCCCATTTTGTCTATGTTCAGTGAGTGTAGAAAAGTCTGCCTTGGGTTGGTACAGAGATCTGCTCTACATGCCCAAACTCACCTGTTAACTTCATTGCTTAAATTTTTGTTTGCTTTTTGGCCACTTGATCTATTAATTTGTTGATTAGAATCTCCCATTTTGTGGATCTGTCTCAGGTGCTTATATTCTGTCAGCTTTGACTTACATGCTTCAGATTGTATTGGTTCACTACAGGATCACTCAAGGTCACCACAAGGTCATGCCCTCCTGTCATTTTGTTGTACTTTGCTTCCTTTTTCATTTCATTTATTTATTTCACAGAGAGACAGATAAAGAAAGAGAAAGACTCAGTATGGGCCTCTTGCTACAAACTCCAGATGCATTCACTACTTTGTGCATCTGGCTTTATAGGAGGACTGGCGAATCAAATACAGGACATTAGGCTTTGCAGGCAAGCGCCTTTAACAGATGAGCCATCTCTCCAGACCCAGTTCTTCTTAATGTATCTATGTTGATGTCTTTTTAGGACTAAAATAACTGAATACATTTTCTTTCATTTATCATTTTCTAGGTATATGTATTTTTCTTTCTCTTCTCACCTTTCAGCATTAAAAAGTTGGAACTGATGAAATATTTTTATTTTTTTCATCAAGTTAAACAAAGTTTTCATTGAGGACCAGAAATGCCTCTAATATCCCGCCATTGTTATCTGGAGTTTTGGCTTGATTTTTCAAAAAGGTGTATTAAAAATAGCCAACAGTTACCCACATGCTGTCAGTTTTAGGATCCACACTTTCTCTGCTGCCTCGGGCATGGCGTGGAGTCAGTCTTTCCTGCTGGTCGATTTTCTTTGAGTATTTTCGCTTAGTGTGATGTGGAGCTGGCAGACTTCTTCATGTACCTGAATTGTCTTTATTTCACCTTCACGTTTTGTTTAGACACCACAATGTTAAAAGGCAAGTGGGAATTCTGTTGGTAAGAGGCAGGGTCAAGCATGACATGTGACCATGTTAGCCATGGGGGACTGTGACCAGCTTGTCTTGAGCGAAGTCTTGGCTGTGTCTAAAGTTCTGCATAGTCAGTCTTACTTCTTAGCACCTATTGCCTGTGTCTCTTCCTGCAGATGATTTCACGGTCAACAGCATGGTGTCTGTGGTCACTTTCCCTCCTTTTCTGGTTGACACAAATATTGTCCTCTTGTCTTCCCTCTTCTCCAGCTTGTCCTGATGAGACTAGGGTGGGATCTTCGGGTTTCCCAAAGGGGACACTCTTGCATCCCAGGATGAACTTTCCTCCCTCCAGGCTCTGCGTCCCAATCCCACTGAAAGGCCTCCTTGATATGCAGCTCTCCCCTTCTGTCCTGACTTAGAACCCATGCTTCTTCATACCCACCTGGTCTCGTTTGATGTGGCTGTCCTTAAAACAAGATTTCTTTTCTTTCTATAGGTTTGTCTGGTTCTTGTTTATTTTTTGTATGCCCACAATATACTTATTTCAGTCTCTCTTATACTGTTCTATAGAAAATTGAGGGTTTTTTTTTGAAAATTGAGTCTAACACAGAGAAAATAAATGTCCCAGCTTTTTATTTTGTTAGGACAGGGTCTCCTGTAGCCCATCATGTTTGTTGAATGTAATCCCTTCCTGTTACCTTTTACTGTCCCCTTCCCTCACCCCTTTTCACGGATTCCCTTCTTCCTTCCAGCTCATCCTTCTTCTATTGTGATGTTTCCTCCATTATCCATGATGGAATGGTGACTGGCCCAATATTAATGCAGGTCTTGTGTAGGTACTGGTGCTGCTATGAGGTCAAGGGATGGCAAAACATTTGATTTTTTTTCAGGGATTATGGCATTTTTACTTGCAGGCCTATAAAGAAAGGTTTCCTTCCCATTTCTCTTAGGTTTTCCCACTTTGTGTCTTTTTCCCTTCTTCTCTCTCTCCCATCTTCCTCCCTCCTTCCTTCCTTCCTTTCTGTCTAGACTTTGGTGATTATTTCTTCTCATCTCTTAACATCCCCAGCCTAGCACCAGGCACTATTTGACCATCGCTTTTTTTGTTTCACATTTGGAGGCTCCGCTGCAGCATCAGGCCTGATCTCCATCCTCGCTGCCCCTCGCCCCCCAGGAAGACTTTCCTCCGTTGTCACACAGAAGCCAGGCTCTCAGCCACCACTGCTTGCCTTTGCATGGGTCGCTCAAGCCCCCTTATTGCTTGTGCTTTTGGTCTCAGAAGATAGGATGTGAATCTAGTCCCTGAGCCAGACTCTGACTTGTTTGTATTCTCTAGGGATCATTTATACACAGCTCATGTACAGCCATGATGACACCAGTTGGCAGAGCCTCCATGAGACCAGCCTGGGCCAGACTGGCTGGAGACTGTCAAGGAGAGGGTGAGAGTTGAGCGGGTCCTGGCAGGATGTTCTTGTATTAGCAAAGAGACAAGGGTCAAGGGCTACAAACAAGAGCAGTGAGCAAGAAAGGTACAAAGGGGTAAAACAAGATGACTATGGCAGAAAGTTCTAGATAGCAGATTTATAAAGAAAAGGTCTGCAGCTGTCATGTTGGGAAAATCGTTGGGACTAGATAAGGCAGACGCCTTGTTCCTAAACTAAGATATTTAGATAGAATGTGACAGAAAAGTACTGAGTTTTCTTCATCAAGAGTACCTATCACTCCTTGAAGACTCATTTTCTTATCCACTGAGCACTTAATCTGAATTCAAGCAATGCTATGAAATATATGATGTGATTATACCCACCTGATAGATAAAAACAGTGAGTTTAGAGAGATTCAGTGATTCTCCTGAAATCACATAGGATGACTAATGATCATAAAGGTATCAGGACCTAATTCCCAGAATCCATAAATGTTTCCTGATCAGGACAAAGGGATATTGTAAGATGAAGAAATCACGATTGCGGACACTGGGAGATTATCCTGGACTATCCAGGTAGGCCTTAATCCAGATGCAAATGCCTTTAGAAGAGAGAATTGGAGAGAGGTGATATAACACAGAAAGTGTGAAGACAGGCAGAGACTGGAATGAGTGGGTCTTGGCAGGATGCACTTTACTCAGATTTGCAAAGAAGCAGGGATCAAAGGTTATGTGTAGGAGCGATGAATCAGAAAGGTATAAAGAGTCGAGAGAAGACTGTAAACTAAGGGTGTTGTGGCAGAAAACTCCTGTTAGACCAAAAGGTTGCTAAGCAAAGGGTCAGGCAGCTACCAGTAGTGGAAATGGTGAGAATGGGCTCTCGTGATTGCCCTCCGAGGATCAGGGCCTTTTTGACAGCTTGATTTCAGCCCAGTGAGGTTGACCTTGAACATCTGACCTCCAGGTCTGTAACAGAACCTAGTCAGTTGTGTTTGTTTCTTACAGTGGCACAGAAGACAAACGTGAGCAGTAGAGCTAAAGGATGGAGGGTCAGTGTGGCTCTAGACATATGTTCTAGACAACACTCTAGAAAACCCCACTGATTTGGAGTGCTGATTCCTGCAATGAGGTAGGGAAGAGCAGAACTAGACAAAGCTAGGGCAGGGGTATAACTTAGGGGTGGTGAGCCCACCCAAGTGCAGTTAATGTACTCTGAATGTACACAAGTCACAGTTAACATTTCAGCTAGATTTTTATTCTGTGGTCAACTACCTGGCAGGAGTGAGAGTCAGTTATGGTCCTCAGAGATGGGTTATCCAGTGATGAGTCATCCATCTGGTGTAGAGGTGCTAGACATTCATCCATGGCAGTAAATAGAACATTCCTACTGGTTCTCCACCTGCCCATTGCTGACCCTTGCTCTAGTTCTTAAGTTATAAAAACTTACAAGTCCAAACTGAGGCCTTCAGCTAGCCAATATCTGAATTGCTTAAGACCTCACAGGTCTTAATGCCTTACCATGAGCCTGAGACAGGCATGGGCATCCCATCAGGCAGGAGGCAGGTAGCTCTGGGCTCTAAGGCTGCAGAAGCTGGTGAATTGCCACAATGCTACATATGCCCCTGCCAGCTGTGTGACTGAGAACCTAATCTGGGCAGAGATTTGGGCCCTGATTCTGTCAACTGGAGATTGGGTAATCCTGAGCCATTTTCTGTCTGTAACTATGCTTCTGTGTCTTAGGGTTGTGGGCATTCAGCATGTCTCGCCTTCATGGCTTCTAGCACTCTGTGAGCTTTTCATAAACCTTAGCTATTATCATTATTATTCAGAGTGTGGTTGTGGAGAGCAAACACCCAACTAGTATCTAGAGAGGACAGAAGATTTCGGGGGCCTTGGGGAGCAAAGAGGATAGAGCAAAGGGATTTGAGAGTTCCCTTTGGGTTAGGGGTATAATTTCTGTATTTTATGCCACCCTTTGAATGGATGTGATTTTTCCCCCTGAGGATTTTGGTGGGTTAATTCAGCACTTCCTTGGAATTGGACTGAATCTTCAAAATGTTTAAAATTCTGAAGGGATAAGATGACGTGGAGGACTGGCCAGCAATCAACGCAGAGAAACAGGAAGGTACAGTGTTTGGAGCTTAGTCAAAAAGGGAAAATGCATTATGGTCAATGCACACATTGTAGGTCATGGGTAATGATGAAATTTAAATTCATCTCCAAGGACTGTATGGCATCGCAAAGGATGGGGAGATTTACAAATAAAAGCCTAAGCAGGTGCCACAAATAGCTCATCGTGTGGCTGTGATTTCAGACGTGGGCTGCCATAGGAAGGCTTTCTCCACACAGTCCTCCTGTTTCAAAAAATATTGGTCCTTTCAAAGCTATCACAAGGTCTCTCTGCTTATTTTTATATCTCAAAATAGTTCAAGAAAGAAATGCATTTGGAAGCATGACTTAACTGAAGGAGGTGATTCATTCTCTGAAACAGTGGTAATGCCCCAAGTCTTCATAGATGAGGAATCTAATAATAATAAAATTATGAGCGAGTATCTTTCCAGGTTGTCACTTCTTCTATGCATTGGGAATGAAAACAAAACAGCATCATGTCCCATCTATTTAAGACATTTTAATTCATTGCATATGGTTTCCTTAAGAAGTATTTAGTTGAATAAATTATGCAAAATCAGCTATAGATTGGCATAAGGTGCATTTTGAATTAGTTCATTCAGTAATCCTTAACTTGGCAAAAAACCAAGGTGTAGTACAAAGATTTCGGTTATAACTATGAATAAATTTTAGAGATGTCATAAAGGAAATGTAAGGATTATAGTAAATAGCAAAGTATTTTTTTTTTTTACAAAATGAACTCTGAAGCTAAAAAAACCTGCAAAAATCTTCGCAGAAAAAGTTCAAAATCCATGAACAAACTACAAAAAGACCTAAATCAACAAAGATATGCAATTTGCTTATGAATGGCAACATTTGTTCTCTTAAGCATGTCAGAATTCCACAAATTAATTTATAATTCAAAGCGTTTCCAGAAATAATCCAAGGCAGGTTTTTCCTGTCAAGCAGATCCTTCCATTCAGACAGAAACATATGAGGTGGGTAACAGGCCAGGAGGTTCTGCAGAGGGTGGAGGGATTATTACCCATCATGGCTAAAGAGAGCGTGAAAGGAAGCTTCTCATGGGAGAGGTGACTCAGATGCAGCAGCCAGTAACTGGAGCTGGGTGAGTGTGATTCGTGTGTCCAGGAACTGAAGGCTGCCTCAGGATGCAAAAGCCTGAAACTGCAAAGGGGGCAGGGTGGATGAAGCTGACGATATTAAAATTATGATCTATTTTTGCAAAAGACAGATAATAGGGGTGAACCTTCCAGTGGGATCTGGAAATGCTTGCTAACCAAGAAATAGTTTTCATGACGAGTTGACATCTGAACAAACTGCTAGGAAATGGACAAATAACCCAGTTAAAGATGAATGGTGCCTGCCTGACTGGGATATAGCTGAAGACTGGGCAATGGCAGCTCTGGAGGTCTCAGTCCCAGTGGACCCGAAGCTATGGTGCCCCCTTGGTAGAGCCAACCTGGGTGGCAAGTTCTGGGGCGCTGAGGCATGGAGGGCTGGAATAAGTCCGGTGGCACCATGCAGGTGAGCTTAATGTGCCAGCGCCATAGCCAGCCTCTGGAGCTGGATACCAGCTTCCAGATCCTGGACCCGGTCACCATTTAGGAGCTACAGCTCCATTGCTGGCCACAGACCAGGACAAACCAGGAGAGACCCAAGAGGAAGAGGCTAACCCAGGTTCATCCCCCTGGCCCCCAAGCCAGGATGAAGTCTACAGGAAGTGCTAACAACCTCACTCTGATTGGGGTGGCACCATGGGAAACCTCAGCAGAAGGCTCAAGGTCACTGGAGACCTTTTTGACATCATGTCGGGCCAGACAGATGCGGATCACGCACTGTGTGAGGAATGCATTGACACTCTTTCAGAACAGCTGGGCACTCAGCTCAATGTGGACAAGTGCTGTCTGGATACCCTGGAGCCGATGAATGATGATGACAGCTGCAGAGAGAGTGAAGGAGTTGGCACAAGGAGAGGAGAGGCTGACCCAGGAGCTAGAAGATGTGGAAAAGAACCGCAAGGTGGTGGTGGAAGTCCTAGCCAAGGTCCAGGCTGAGGCTGAAAGACTGGACCAGGAGGAAGCTCAGTAGCACAGAAAATACAGTGAGTTTAGAAGAAAACATCTGGAGCTGGATGATGAGCTGAAGAGTGTAGAACACCAGATGTGGTGTGCCCAGATGCAGCTGGACAAGCTGAAGAAACTAACGTCTTTAATGTGGCCTTCCACATCTGGCATCATCAGTAACTTCAGACTGGGTGGCCTGCCCAGTGTTCCTGTGGAATGGAAGGGTCTGAAATTCCAGAAGTGTTGACTTGTTCCCTATGAAAATCATTCCTATCTGGAGTCTCTGACAAACAGATCTAAGGAGCTGCCCTCATACTGTTGGGGGGGATGCGGTTTTTCTGGGTCGACAAGTTTGACCAAGTAATGGTAGCTTTCCTTGACCTTGTGCAACAGTTCAAGAAGAGGTGGAGAAAGGCGAGACATGATTCTGTCTTCCTTACAGGACTGATGTGGAGAAAGGCATGAAGACACAGGAGGCAAAGGCGGAACCAGGTCGGTGGCTCCTTTCCATCAAAACCCAGTTTAACTCTGAGGAGCAGTGGACCAAAGCTCTCAAATTCATGCTGACGAATCTCAAGTGGGGTCTTGCTTGGGTATCCTCACAATTTTATAACAAATGACTTACTTAATTCCTTAGAGGGATGTTAACCCTAAAGGATTTAACTTTTGTTTTGTTGGTTAAAAGATGCTTTAAATTAAATTTGGGTAATATAAAACCACATGTTTATGGTACCAAAAGAGTCAAAGTCCACAAAAGCCACTTAAAAATTTTTATAGCAGTTTCTGGAGCTATAACACACCATGTACAGCTACCCTCCCTTGTCATAGTTTGGACTCAGAACTAACCCCATGTCTTCCTTTCCCTCTGTTCCCTGAAAATAAGAAATTTAAGGATTTGGGTTTTGTTGTTGTTGTTAACTGAGTTGAATTGAGATTGATAGGTTTTCACTGGATTTTATCTCTCTCAACTTTCTGTGCTTAAAATATGAAATAGAAAGTTCTGTCTTCTCTGAGAGATGTTTGAGACACCTTTGGATAAAATGGGACAGTGGCATTGACGCTTTGCCTGGTCACCACACAGTGGTGACACGGTGACTGTCACACGGTTCTTGTGCTGAATGCCTGCTCTGCTGTGTGGTAGTTATGAAATGGTGTTTTGATACTGTTGGAGACATTATGGAGAGATTTAATTATTTGTAGCAAAAGGTTGTTTTTTTTTAAATGAATGATGTATTAGGTAGGCAATCACTGGAAGAGAAACAGGAATGACTAATAGGAGAAAATCGGCTCCCCTCCTTAGTCATTAGGGAAATTACCTGCATGCGGAGGGATGCAGGTCTCACAGACCACCCCTGGGCATGCAAATTGGAAAAGACTAAAGGTGTGATGTAGCTTCCTCTTCTAAGTACTATTAAAAAGTCTCGAGTTCACATTTACCAAGATTTCCTGAATCAGTTTATAATAAAGAAAAATTAATTTGTGAATCTGATATATGGAAGTGTGAAGATCTGATTACCTTGATCAGTGGGGTGCACAGGTTTTCACCTGTCTATAGTTTTCCTAATGCTGGAAATATTTGAAACATATATTATCCTGTTCTTATTGGATAGTTACTTAATAGGAAAAAGAACTCTACATTGTCGTTTTAGGAACTGAAACCCCCTTCAGTTTTACATTTTCTACATTTAGGATGCCCCTTAGAATCAAGAACATGGGAATAGAGAACTTTTCCCCTTAAACACCATCACAAAGCTGGTGTATATCCCAGAAACCTTGATGTGGTAGAACATCCCGGGTCTATGTTGTGCTGGCTTTGGTTTGCACATAAATGCTTTTCAGTATATTTACATCAGGTACCCTAAAGCAATGGAAGGGAGTCTCCAAGGTGAAGCTGGCTTCCTGGCTGTGGAGCTGAAGGAGCTCCACGCTGAGAAGCCCCCTGGGCTTGGCTGAACGCTCTGCTGCAATTATTGTGAAGCTCAGATCTCTGAATGTGTGTTCAGACATTGAATGCTGGGATGGTGGGACATGCGCTGAGGTGTGTCCTTTGCGTCTCCTCGTGGCCCATTATCATACAGTGGTCATGGTGCCCAATGGAGACAGGGCTCTGCCAGCCTCTGTGTGCAAGCTAAGGGACGTGTGTTCTTCCTGCTCTGGGATCAGAGGCCCTGACTCCCTCTGTGCCCTGGGCTGCAAGAACTGCTAAAGCAGTCATGCTGGAGAGCCAGGACGCACAGCCTCTGCCCCCTGGCAGACTGCACAGGCATCTGAGGAGGATGACACCCACCAGCAGAGGAAGCAAGAATGAAAGTTACACACTCCTCACAGGGACCTACTTCTCCATAGGGACAAACAAGTCAGCTGACTCTGATAAACACCAGGCCCGCATTTCTTGTAGTACAGGTTCACTCGGACTGCTTTTCCCAGACTCCCGAGCAGTGAAGCATGGTCACGTGACCGAGTTCTAGCCAATGGATGCAAATGTAGGTGGCTTGTGCCACTACTAGATCTGCATAATCTTGTCCTTAGGACCTGGGTTCGGATCACCTTCCTAATTCCCATTACCTTTCTTCTTTACACATCTTAGGGAGCAGCTTTTAAAACCGCACAGTTCCTCACTGCATATGCACACCTGTGTCATCAGAAGTCCACTTGGCAGTGAACTACAGCCTTTGTTCCTCTTCTAAGGACTGAGGTGACATCACTCCCACGTGGGAGTGCTCTCAGTGCTTTTCCTCCCAATTTAATCACTGACTCAGTCCTGCCGAGTGGGGTGTGGGAGGTGGAGTGAGAGAGTGTGCCTTAGATGTCTCCCATTCTCCTCTGGAATCTCCTGATGGCCGGCTTGTGGACAGCCAGGGCCTCATTTCTGCTGTCTAAGCAGGACCGGGTATGACAAGGTTCTCTAGCCCCGGAGTTTAGATTCCGAAAGAAGAAATACAGAAAAAAGAATATCTGGGTTGTTTTCCTTTAAGGAGCAGCTCAATGTCAAAAGGGAGATTTGTTCTCATTCACTTTTTAAGTATTGCTTCCTGACATTCCGGACCATCTCCTTTCCCGTTTCAGAGCTCGTTTCATTGCACCAGAACTGGAAAGTGTGGTTTCCTGCTTGAATAGGCAATTGACTAAATTTATTGATGAGCATATTCAAAGAGATGCTACTAAAATAGCCATTTTAAAAATAAAATATCCACTTATTAGATTGCTAAGAAGTATCATAAATAAAACCAGCCATACTTGTGAAAATAAACATTTTTCCACCTTAAATAAATCTTAGTTTCAAATCCACAAGATTAAACTTCATTAGTATATCAAAAATCAATATACAGAAGACTAATATCATAAAGTAATGTATTATATATGTTCAGCTAGGTTAATCAAGTCATGTTTTTCTGAGTTAGTAATGCAGTTAAAGCTACTCACAAATGACTGGACAGCAATCTGAATGTGAGCATTCTTCTTTATATCTATGTGTTGGGTTTTTAAGACAAAATGAATGCAACTTATGAAGAGAATCAATTAAAACGATACTCAGCATGTACACACCACCAGCTAAGAGCTATGGAAGGGGATGAGAGGGGATGAGAGGGTTCTCAGGAAATAAGAATTTTACATTATACTTGTGTGGAATTTTGGCTGCTCCTGTTGTTTAGAGACTGGGTCTTATTCTGTAGGCCCGTTGGCCTTGTATGAAGCCCAGGTTGGTCTTGAACTCACAGTAACCCTCCTGTCTCAACCTCCAAAGTGCTGGGATGAGAGGTGTGGACCATCACCTTCAGAATTCTTTCTAATAACATGCTCACATGTCCCACCCCACAATGCTGTGGTGAAGTTAGGAAGATGGCAATGGCCCCATCTCACAGATGTCAGTTCACATCTTGGAGAATTTGTTAAAAAAGCAAATCCAGGACCTTTCTTTACTTTCCCCCAGCAGAGCCACTATCTGCATTAAGAGGGGCTGCAGTGTATAAGCTTCAGACAGCAGAAAGTTGTTGTCTCACAGTCTAAAATCAAGTTGGTTGGGACACACTCTGTGTGACAGACTTTCATAGACTTTCACTGCTATGACACAGTACCTGACAAGTTAAAGGATGGGGTCTAATTTGCTCAGGGTTCAGTTCATCATGGTGGGGAGGAACAGCTCACCTGGTGGTGACAGGGAACTAGAAACAGAGGACCCTGTGCTGGCTCAGGAACCTCTTCCTCCTCTTATTCCATCTAAGCCCCCAGTCTATGCAATGATGTCACCCCCTACAAGGGAAGTACACTCAGAGGTGCACCTGGTGCTTCTCAGTCCAATCCAGGTGAGACTCAAGATGAACCATCATGGTGTTTCCACATTCTGTTGATTGTCACCATTGGCAGTGCTTGTATGAAGATGGACTCCTGTGGTCTCTGCCTCTCTCTTCACATTCTTTCCTGGATGACTCTGTGGGTCTCCTCTTCTCATAAGGATGCCTGTCAGAGTGCATCAGGGGCCTAGCTACTTCAGCATGGCCTCATTTTAACTAATTCTATCTGTGTACCCTGTTTTCAAATAAGTCATGTTTTGAGGCTATGGTGGGAAGACATTACAACTCAGCACACTCTGCTACAAAGTTTTTGTCCATAGAGTTTCCCTGGAAGTTCCCTGCAGGCAGAGATGTGATGAGGTAGAAGTGCTTGCTAGGAAACTTTGAAAACCACTCATTAAAGTCTTCACATTTATATATGTATGTATTGGGGAGAGGGGTTGTCAAAGAGTTTTGTACAGAAAAGTAATGAAGTTGGAAGAGTTTGTAAGGTATCTTTTGAAAACTGGTTAGGAGCTCCTTAAAATAGTGGGGGTTAAAGGCAATAAACATCCAGATTAGAGTGCTAGAAAAGAAAGTGAGGGGGGAAAAGTTGTAGGAAAGGAAGAATGCCCCACATTAATTAATAAATCAACCCTAAGGGCAAAGGAAACAGGAAATGAAGTGTGACAGCCAGATGTCTGCCCAGTGTGCCCACCGGAAGAGAGTGAGGGCTCTATTTCAGGCATAGGTGAGTCAGGCACTAGGTCCAATTTCACCTCTCCAGTGTTGTTCACCCCCTCATCCCCACAAGATGCCATCTACAGTCACTCTGCCTCAGTAGCACACAGTCAGTCCACACACATGTTGAACCAAGTTGTCTGGGGTTGTAAAATTGCCTATTTTCCTGGTTCCCTAGTTCCTTATTTAAAATGTTACTTTTGTCTTTTGCATATCTTCTTTTAATTCTTTTGTTCTGCAATGTCTCTACAAGAGACATACCATGTACACTTTTCTGATATAACATCTTTCTCATCTCAGTGTCAATCCCTCCGTCTTTCTCTTTGTTCCCTCATTTTCTGAATCCACCTATTCTAATTGTGTGTCTCTCTGTGTGTGCACACACACATGTATATTTTGGCAAGCATTGTTTTGGGCATTCTGTAACTATCAATCTATTTAATCCTCATAAACAAACCTACTGTTACCTCCACTTCATTGATGAGGAAACTGAGGCACAGTGAGGCTGGATAACCTTGGCTTAGACACATGGCCAGTAAGTGGTGAAGTTTGTGCTTCTAATTATGGCCACCATCCTTGTGAGCAGGAAGAGGAATGCTTGCTCACAGCAACAGCCTTGACGCATTTTTAAGATCTAAGCAACCCTGGACACAGAGCACCGATAACCCCTAACAGAAAAAAAAAAAAAAAAAAACACACCAGCCTCAATGGAAATGCAGACTCCCCTGGACAGAGCATGGATAACCCCTAACTTAAAAAAAAAAAAAAAACAAAAACCACAAAATCCCACCAGCCTCCATGGAAATGCAGATTCCCAGAATGGATACCATGTTAGGAATTGGGCTGTCTAGGGTGAACTATGAGACTTCTGGTTGTGCCCTGTCGTGAGAAATGCAGGGTGATTCCCCATCTCTCACATCCTCATCCTTATGCCCAGCGGCAGATACATGCATGCCACCTCTGAGTTGAAGTCCCAAAAAACCTGAACACATAAAAATGATGGGAGATGATGAGATTACATCTGTCTCCAAAATTATTAATGTAATAAACATACATGATGAGATTACATCTGTCTCCAAAATTATTAATGTAATAAACATAACCTCAAAGTAATGTCCTTAAATGTGAGTGTGCATAAAAAGTACTTGGAGAATTTGGTAAAAATGCAAATCCAGGACCTTCCTTTACTTCTCCCCAGATGTCTTCTTCAAGAAATGGGGTGGGACCAAGTACAGTGTGTGATGCGGTATTTCCAGGACACAGTCTAAAGAACATTGTTTGAGTCTCGGCTACCACACCCACCCATGGATTTTAGGTATTTTCCTCAATATTTTATATCACTCACAGAATATTCTCTTATATTTAACATTTAATAAATGCCACCCAGGTTTCTACCAAAACAACAGATGGTATGAGAGGTCGTTGTATTTTTATTATGGGTTCCTTCAGACATACTCAAAGGGTGATTGCTTCTAGAATTTGATAATATGGTTTTATCACACACAAACAGGTTTCTGTGAGGCTAGTGTACCCCAAATTGCTAGTGAGCTGGTGAGGTAAATGCATCCTGTTGCAGGCAGCTTTCTTTTTGCTGGTAGAAAGACCTGTTCAAAACAGCTTATGGAAGAAAGGGATTGTTCTGACTTACAAACTTGAGGGGAAACTCCATGATGGCAGGGAAAACGACAGCATGAGCAGAGGCTGGACATCACCCATGGCCAACATCAGGTGGACAACAGCAACAGGAGAGTGTGCCCAACACTGGCAAAGAGAAGCTGGCTAGAACACCCATCAGCCTGCCCCAACAACGCACCTCCAACAAAGCTCCAATTCCAGAATTGCCATCCTCTGGTGATCAAGTATTCAAAGCACATAAGTTTATGGGGAACACCTGAATCAAACTACCACATATCCCAAATTCTTATCTAGCTGGAAATTTCCCATTAGTTGCCACTTTAGTATAAGACATTCCGTGTGCTGCGGGGAATGACACTGAGGTCTGGTCCATGGCTGGGTAAGACATACTGTGTGTCCACAGCCTTGGGGAATGACACTGAGGTCTGTCTGGTTCACGGCTGGGTAAGATATACTGTGTGTCCACAGCCTTAGAGGATGGCACTGAGGTCTGGTCCATGGCCACTCTGGTGCATTGTGAGTCCTCCACAGTACAAGTGAACCACCTGCAGCAGCATTTGAAAGCTCAGAGGCAAACATCGTGTTCCTAACCACTTATGTTCCATTTCAGCTGTAAATTAAGTTAGCTAACTTGCACGAATATGGCTTGATCTTTTAAAGAGCTCTGCCTGCAGACGAGGGAAATGACAAGGGCACCATAAATTCATTTTCTATCTGATGGGCAGCCAAAGAGCCCAGTGCTTCCCATCAGAACATCAGACCCAAAGCAGCAGGTCCCAGTGGCTGTCCTGGCTGAAGATATTTGCGTTCCTTTCCTGATGTACTTGGTGCCTTTAAGTAATCACGTTTTCTCTCTCCTAGCTACTCCTGACTAGAGATAAATTATAATTCTTTAAGATGATGTTTAAACTCATTCTCCGCTTACAAAAGAGGACAGAATGAGGAGCTTCTCATTCCATGGGAAGCCTAGATTAATATCCCGAGAATTAAGCTTTACTCTCCTTCCTCAATTTCATCCAGTCTTAAGTGGCTTTCCCGAGAGGAGCAAATCATTGTCTTCTGATAATCTCACCAATTTTGGTATTTTAAAATAATTACACGTTAAATTCAAAAACATCCTGGAAATGAGAAATTTCAAAGCTCTTTGGAAAATAATAAACCACAGTCAAGGAACAAAGAAATGTAGTTTTTATAAACCTCCATCACACATATGCTTATCTCCACATTGAGATGGAGTGTGAAATCAATGAAACAAACTAAGTCATGTATGCTGCCCTTCTGCCAAGACAGTATTCATAATGTTTCATCAGGGTAAATTAATTCAAAGATCATCACTGAGCTTGGACAAAACTCTCCTATGCACATTGCATGCTTTGTAGTTATGACCCATGGTGTGCAAGCCACATGGTATACAACATGGTGTTATAGTCAGCTTCTCATTGCTGGACAAACATCCAACCAGAAGCAGCAATGGAGGAAAGACTTTATTTCAAGCTTACAAATTCCAGAGGACACAATTAATGGTGGAAGAAGCTGGCTCATTTCCATAGATGATAGTAGAGAGACATCACTAAAGAGCCAGAACCACAAAACCCACCAGAACTTGCACTGATCTTCACACCTTAGGGCTGGACTTTAGATCCTCCCTCAAGCACATTTTAGGACTGGACTTTAGATCCTCTCCCAAGCACACCTTAGGACTGGACCCAAGATCCACTCCCAGTGAACTCTCCCCCAAGTAGGGATCTGCCTGCTAGGGGCTAAATTTTAATAAAACACCTGAGTCTATGAAGCCATACATTCCAACTATTATACATGGTGAGGAAATCACATGGTATACAAGTCACATGGTGAAAGCCATATATAACATCTGAGGTCACATCATCAACTCTAACAACAACTTGTGCATGTCTCATGGAGAGTATATGTACTTTTCTGTGGATGTACAAATCTTTTGCTTTTTTAACTGTCACACCTAAGTCTATAGCCACAGAAAACAAAAATACTGTGGATTAATCCAAATGAAGATGATATCTAATCAATGGGTAGTCTGCTGACATTTGCATCAGCAACAGATATTGAGGTGGTCTTATGGATAACCCTCAGACAAACCTAAGAAGTCCCTCATTCAGGGGTCTTAAAATTTCAGTAGAATGTGGCTGGAGAGATGGCTCAGCGGATAAGGCACTTGCCTCCAGTGCCTAAGGCCCCGGGTTCAATTCCCCAGGACCCACATAAGCCAGACCCACAAGGTGATGGCCCTGGTGTTCTCTCTCTCTCTCTCTCTCTCTCTCTCTCTCTCTCTCTCTCATTCTGTATCTCTCTGCTTGAAAAATGAATAAATAAAATATTTTTTAAAATTTCAGTACAATGAAATGACTTCTATTCTGTCCATAGAAATATTAACTGACAAAAGCACAGATTAGAGGCTACATAGATAATTCAATGGATAAGTGCTTGCCTTGCAAACATGAAGACTTTAATCTCCAGAACCAACACAAAACTCTAGGTCTAGGGGCTTGCACGTGGCATCCCATCACTACAGTGCTGGGATGTGGAGACAAGAGGATCTCTGGGCTCACTGACTGGCCAGACTAGCTTAATTGGTAAGTACCAAGCCAACGAGATAACCTGTCTCAAAAAGGGGTGGATAGCACACCAGACTGTCCTCTGGCTTCCACATGCATGCATACACATGTGCACATGCATCTGCACACACAATGTGTGCCCACAACATACAAATCCACATACTTGAGGATTAGTGAGTTGAGATATTCTATTAGAAACTTTGCGATGTGACAAAGCATCCCCACTGAAAAAAATCTGTCTGAAATAGACTGTCCTAGAGAAAAAGTTTCTGTTGTTCTCTCTGTATCCCCAGAAGTGACGGCCAACCTGAGCTCTGGAGTCAAGGTTGGAGATGGTTCCTGCTGTCTCATTGGCCCTGTCCTTTCAGTGTTCAGGATCTTATAATAGAAGCACCATTGGGGCCTAGGTCCAAGCACTTCTTAGAATGGTGCCAATGTCCTGTCACCTAGAGATTCAGAGCCGGGCTAAGGTAGGGAGCAGCTCTAGAGAGCACTGCCCATGTGCCCATGGTCCCTGTGTGGTGCTGGCGGAGCACTCACCAATCCCCTCACCTATGTCAGCGGCCCAGGACAAAACCAAACAAAACTGAATCCACAGGAGCTGCGAGGCCTCCTGGACTCACCTCCACCCCTAATTTTCTTCTTTCTGCTAGGGCCTGTCTCATTTTGGTTTGATCTTTATCCCAGGATTCTTACTGAACAAAATTTAAGCATATTTGCCCATGAGAGGAGTGGTTACTTTATCTTCACCTCTACAGTGCCCTTTCAGATTCTCTTGCTCTGGTCTCTATGCTGTATTTTAATTTAATCGAGTACTTGTGGAAGAAAGGTGAAGCTTGAAACATTGTTGTCAGAAAGACAGGGAGAATTATTGTGACCTGTCTAAACAGCATTCGCTCTGTTTCTTGTGTAAATGCCCTCATAAATACTGAAGACATTCCTGGTTTCAGGGCTGCTGCGTGAAAATGAAATGTCACAGAAATTAGTTCTGTAACCTGATCACAAGTAGGAGGAGGGTCTGGTGGGACGAGTGTGGTGTAGGTGTAGCTCTGACTTTGAATCTGTCCTGTTTCAAGGCCAGATGACCAGCCAGATGTGTCATGCTGACCTAGCGGGTCATGAGATGGCCCTGGGCACTTGTCACTTGAGGGAAATTGAATGTTATTGCATTGTGGTGTGTTGGTATATGTGAAACATCCCCTGGCATGAGATTTTAAAATGTTTACGTCATTTTAATGATTATATAAAAGCTGTACATATTTATAAGGTACCATGTGAGATTTCTATACATGACATATTATGTAATATTAAATTTGAGATAAAAAAATCTCATCTTGGAACCCCTTCCCCCTCAAAGAGTCTTTTTACATGGTACATGCATGAGTGTTTATGTGTGCACATGTCTCCTCTGTCAGGTAAAAATGGAACCAGGCTCTCACTGTATTCTACTATGTGTGAGTGCTTACTAAGATGTATAAGCTGTGGTTCTTTTTTTTTCAAGGAGGAATATATGCATCATTTGCTTGAAATGCCATGTAGATTTCACTCTCCTCTGGATGGGCGTGTAGACTACGGAACTGTCTTTTTTTAGACATCACACGTTTCTTTCTGTGGGAGTTTCTTAGACGTAGAGTTTAGGGCTTGAATGGAACCCATACTTAACAGGAAGTGCTTCTCTAAAGAAGGCTGTGCTCATTTGGCTTCTCATCGTGTTTCCTTGGAATTTCTTGGGACTAGAAGATGCATATCTCACTGTGACTTATAATTACTTTAACTACTAGTGAGGTGGTTAATCGTCACCATTTTTATGAGCAAAGTTGACATTTATTAAGAATAGTTGTATCACACATTAAAGCCCAGCACTGGGGGAGGGAGGCAGAGAAGGACTGTCCTGTGTGGCTAGAGTGGACCAGGGCTTCTCAAGACAGAGCAGCCTATCCTCACTGGCTTTATGTGCTTCTCCTGGTCTGCACTGTACTTCCTGTCATACTCGATCTTTCTCATATTGTTGCTCAGGAGCTTTATATGCTCGGGCATTAACCCTTTGCTGCTTTCTTTTTTTTGTCAAAATCATTTTGTTCTCATTTTCCCTTTGCCAGTCAGCCCTGTACTGAGGGCTGCCCTGTATGTGCCTCTCATGTGGACAGATGCATGGATTGTTCCCTTCCATACCACCTAGATTCTGTGATATGATTAAACTGCCTTCCTCATCCTGACATTCTTCAACAGAATTATATTTTCTTCTAGTACTTTCATAGTTTAACATTTTATACTTGGATTTTAACCTACTTGAAAAGTGTATAAGAGTACCAAGAGGTGCACATCTTGACATAATTATTTTTACAAATAGTGAGATAATTAACTCAATTCCATTTATTAATCGATCTAGCCTCCATGATATAAAAATAACTTTCATTGGATATGTAGGTAGTGGCCACAAACTTGTTTCTGGACACCCCATTGTCTTGTGCTCCCCATCTCTTAGTTTCCTCACTTTCCTTTAGAGCAGAAGAGACACTTTCTCCTCTACCTCCTCTTTTTAATATTTTCTTTCTTTATTAGAGGAGAGAGAGAAAGAGGCAGAGAGAGAGAGAGCGCAAGAGAGAGAATGGATGGGTAGGGCCTGCAGCCACTGCAAACAAGTTCCAGACACATGGGCCCCTAGTGCATCTGGATTTACGTGGGTGCTGGAGAATTGAAACCAGGTCCTTAGGCTTTCCATGAAACTGCCTTAGCTGCTGAGTCATCTCTCCAGCCCCCCTCTTTTATAATTCTAAATATGCCTTTAATATTTTTATGAGAGTATACTTCATGAGAATATGCATTTCGGAGAATCAGAAAATAGATTTATAGGCTCTTTAGAGGAGGGGAATGTTGTTGAATGTCAGAAGAAGAGTTTAAAGACTGTTCTGCTATATTATGAATCCCAGAGCCCACACTTGGTACTGCAGAGCATCCTATACCTGCCACCTTCCGACTGCATGTGACTCCCACCTCCTCTCTCCCTTGCCCAGCAGCAGGAGCCCCATTCCTGGGCAGGATCCTGCTGCGGGAACATGCTGGGCCCTGCCCCAGGAACCAGAGCGTTCCAAGGCTCCTTATTCATACATATCTATATGTGTTCATCTTAGTTTATTTTTAAAAAATATTTTATTTATTCATTTTCAAGCAGAGAGAGAGAGAGAGAGAGAGAGAGAGAGAGAGAGAGAGAGAGAGTGCACCAGGGCCACCAACTTGTGGGTCTGGCTTATGTGGGTACTGGGGATTTGAACCCAGGGCGTTAGGCACTGGAGGCAAGTGCCTTAATCTCTGAGCCATCTCTCCAGCCCCCATCTTAGTTTATTTTGATTAATTATATTAAGGCGTTTGTAAAAGATGTAGCAATGTAACTAATATTTGCTTACATTATCATCTATTAAATTAAGGCTTAAAGATTCAATTTAATAGAAACAATTTTTGTGGTCATGTCCATAAAAAGATAGGTTCTACTATCACATGCTTTCACTCTACTGCTTAACCAGGTGTGGGTGAGTGCTAAGAATACCTGCTCAGCCAGGTGTGGGTGCTGAGAACACCTGCTCAGCCAGGTATGAGTGCTGAGAATATTTGCTTGGTCAGATATAGGTGAGTACTGAGAACACCTGCTCAGCCAGGTGTGGGTGAGTGCTAAGAACACCTGCTGAATCAGATTAGTGTTTTCATGTCTTAGATTTTTAGTGATGATGCTTTTATTTCAGGATTGTGACTTATCAAATGGGACGACTTACTATAGCTCCTGAATTTAGGGCTGTTTCTACTTTATTATTCAAGAAACACTTTTGAAGACAATGGACAGATGCTTCCAGGGTATGATGATGTTCCCATGACATAGGAGCGAGGACAGTTATGGGAGGTTTGGGGTCTAGCACATTCTCTCACGTGACAGGAATTCTTTGAGCTCCTCTATCACCAGGACTCACAAGGACAGCATGGAGACCAGCTCTTCAAACTCCTGATCTATAATTTTTCTTTTGCTCAAAAGGAGTATTATACAGAAGTCCAAACTATGTTTAAAAATATTCAGAGGGGCTATGTGATCTGGGTTAAGCGGAAGTCGAGCCTCTTTTTCGCGGCGCTTCTTAGGCCGGCGGCTGTGCCGAGACGAAGCTGAACATCTCCTACCCGGCCGGCCACCGGCTGTCAGAAGCTCATCCAGGTGGACGAGGAGCGCAAGCTGCGCACCTTCTACGAGAAGCGCATGGCCACGGAGGTGGCGGCGCCGCGCTGGGCGAAGAGTGGAAGGTTACGTGGTCCGGATCAGCGGCGGCAACGACAAGCAGGGCTTCCCCATGAAGCAGGGTCAGCGCGGAGAACTGGAGAGAGGAAGCGCAAGTCTGTTCGCGGGTGCATCGTGGACGCCCATCTGAGTGTTCTCAACTTGGTTATTGTAAAGAAAGGAGAGAAGGATATTCCTGTGCCTCGTCGGCTGGGACCCAAAAGAGCTAGCAGAATCCGGAAACTTTTCAATCTCGCTAAAGAAGAAGATGTACGCCATTATGTGGTCAGGAAGCCCCTAAACAAAGAAGGTAAGAAGCCCAGGACCAAAGCACCCAAGATTCAGCGTCTTGTAACTCCACGTGTCCTGCAACATACGCATTGCTCTGAAGAAACAGCGCACCGAGAAGAACAAGGAGGAGGCTGCAGAATATGCCAAACTCCTGGCCAAGAGGATGAAGGAAGCCAAAGAAAAACGCCAGGAACAGATTGCCAAGAGACGCAGGCTGTCCTCGCTGAGAGCTTCTACTTCCAAGTCTGAGTCTAGTCAAAAATGAGAATCCTGAAGTGACAAATAAATGTTCACTTAAAAAAAAATATTCAGAGGTATGGTGGTTGAAGAGGAGGAAAAAGAGAGGCATAATTCTGCTTTGGCTGAGGTAGTAGTTTAAATTAGACGATGTATCTTGACTGTCTTACTGGCCAAATATAAGCTTGTTTCTTCTCCATAAGCCTGGGGACAGATATCTTTGTGACATGCAGCAGTGTGACCTGTGGAAGCTGAAGTGTCTCACCCTGATGGAGCCACTGGCAGAGGGGGCATTTTTGACACTGAAGATGAAGCAGGTGATTATGTTGAGATGGGATATGACTAGGTCACTCACAGGACATGTGTGCATACACTGTGGAACAAAAGGAGACTCCTCACACTTGGGGAGGAAACAGTGAAGCTTCTGGAAGGTCAGTGGAGTCCCATGATAGCATAGCAAACAGCATTTTTCAAAAATAGCTTCATGGTAGCCGTGCCTCTAATCTCTTTTCTCCTTATTTACCTCAGAGCCACATATCAGAGCCTTTCCCCAGACCTGTGCTTGTTCTGGAAGCAATTTCAAATCATCATTGCATTGTAAAATCTGGAGTGTAATATTTTTCTCATATCATGAATGAAAAAACATGCTTTCTGCATGTTAGAAAGCATGCCAAGGGCTAGATGGACACCGGAAATGAACATTTGGCCTTTCCAAGGTGGAAGCAGAAAAAGAAGCTGCCAGACAATTATTTCCTAGAACTTCTAACCCCTCAAAAATAACCCAGCGTGTGAAGCTACAAGAAAAGCAACAAAGAACAAGACAAGCATGTGAAAAGCTGTTGAAGTGCGGACGAGGGCTTCCTAAGCACCTTCCTACCCTCGCCTCCCCTTGGCATGAGCGTAACATTGCGGATGTTGCTCTGCGCATCTTTGAGTTGTCCTTACTGTCTTCGGCACAAACAGCTCATGTGAGGATCACCTCCCTATAACTGTCCAGTTTTGTGAAACTGACTGAATTTTCTGAAGGAGGCCTTGGTCATTCAACACTCTTCAAGATGGGCACAGCTTTGTGAGTTTCCCTGGGTGGTGGAGGGTAAGGGGCAGGTGGCTGCTTCTCTCTCTTCACAAGAGAGAAGCTGGATGCCATGACCACAGCCCCAGGAAAGGCCATTTCTCCCCTGATTCTATCACACTTGCCTGGTACCAGCAATGTCCTCTTGAATACTTTGCTAATATTAACTCCCTGTTTAAACCTCTGTGGTAAGAGCTGACACAGAGCTGGAGTTACAGCAGCCCCCTCTGCCAGCTCTGGTCTCTTGGGGTAAGAAGCCACCAGGAGCATTCTGGTGCTGCCCTGTTTGGGAAGTGTTTTCTGTTCCCACCACAAGAGCTTTTGGGGGGAGGGGAGCTTTGTTTAAGACCCACACTGGCACTTACTCTCAGCACTCTGACAAGTTTTTAGTTCCCTTGCAGATCATTGTGGAAGAGAGGGAGTAAAAAAGGTAAGGAGCCTTCCCTCACTGAGCTGTTGACCAAAGTGACCCATAAGGTTCCAAAAACAAGACAGGATTCTGTCAAAGCTCTTGCCCACCCCAGGCCTGAGGTAGAATCCTGTTGCTGAAGAAACCACAGAATGCCATCGATCAGCATTGAGAGACCCTGTGAGGTACAGAATGGTAACCAGCCCCCAGATGGTAGTTAGTGCAGTGCTGGAAGGCACTACATAAACTGCCAAGGGAAGCTGGTCAACAACAGCTGGAGAAAACAAAGAACACTGACATGAAATGCAGTCTGCTGCCATGAGTAGGTTGAACACACTTCCTACTGGGAGAGAACAGCGAACCAAGAAAGGTGCACTTGTGCAATGGAAAAGCCAAAGCCTGGGGGAGGCAATCAACAGCTTTTAATTCAGCCAAATAATCCACTCAGTGATGGGGAGCCCTTAACTGGAACTGGGGACTCAGGGAGAAATACACTGGGAACCAAACTCTTGGGCCCCCAAAGAGAAATGCACTATACAAGTGATTTGCAAGGAGGCTACTAACAATGGAATCTGGCTAATTCAGAAATATGCATCTCAGTTAACCTATGATGGAGATTCTGTCTGTATCTTTCAGAATGAAGAGAGAGAGAGAGCTGTGGCTCTTCCACCCCTACCAATGAACCCCAGGCCGATAGCTGACATCCTGGCAAGAGATGAGCCACCTCAGACCTACTGTGGAGGATCCACATGAAACCCCGCAGAGAGTGGTGGGATAAGCAAGAGACCCATAACCACAGCCAATCAGTCAACACAGGATAAGCCAGACAGACACCAGTGATCTTCAACACAACCTAAAGCAGAAGTACAGAGGCCCCTAAGACCTCAACAATAAAGCAGCCTTGATGCTCACCCACCATGACTCAGGGAACTGAGTGGAAGAGGGGACAGAAAGATTGTAAGAGCCATGGTGGGGGAGAACTCCCAGAGACATCGCTCCCCCCCTCAGTAACATCATACTAAGGCAGGTGGAACCGGGCTGTCTCCTAGACTATCCATAATCCCCTACCCCATGGACTGATCCAGACTGCCCACGGAGGAGGATGTCCAGCTGATTGGGGATAGGGAAGAGGGGCATTGGGGAAATGGGGATGGCAACTCATTGTTTGTTCATTGAGTTTATCTCATTATGGATAATAAAAAAAATAATGCAATATAGAAATTAGATGCCAAAAAAAAAAAAAAA
>PVHP010000827.1:0-11325 GCA_004024765.1 Zapus hudsonius | reverse complement strand
ACCCAGGAGTTACTGACAGTTAATGGTGGCTGGGGGAGGCATTTTCAGCAGTGGTGTATCCACTGGTACATTGCACACACACTGGTGAATAATCCCTCACCTCTGCTAATGCAGGCAACCCTAATTAGACTCACATCACATCACAGTAGAAGAGGCTCTAGCTGGGAAGAAGGGGAATGAGGACAAGAGAAGACAATGGTAGGCGATTAGGATCAAAATACATTAGATACCTATATAGAACTTGTCAATAAAGAAAAGGGACAAAAAGACAAATGCTGTCCCTGGGGCTCTTAGGTTTGTGCTGAGCTATGTCCCGGGGGCAGGGGCCTCTCCAGCATTAAGTGAACTTCCGGAACATTTCCAAGGAAAAAATGGAGCTGAGTGGGCCATTGGGAGCCTCCCAGGGTGTTTGCTATTCCAAATTTAGCGTTCTTCAGAATCTCTGCAGGGATCACTCTCTATTTGCAAGGACATGGAAGGTAGAGAAGAGAGGGGCAGAGAACCCTCTCTGACTGTGATTAGACACTCTGGAAGCATTAATTAAATTGCTAAGAGAGTGCAACCCTGAGAGGCAGATTAAACATGGAACTTCTGTTACCTTATTAAGTCAAACAAGTTAGAAACCATATGTCTCCTAAAAACTGGAACATATTTGTTGACAAACATGCATAGTAAGTGACAAGATGTATAGAAAATAAATATGACACCCTCTGAATTTTTAAAACTAGTTCTTTACTAAGTTAGAAATGCAATAGGTAAGGTGGGATGAGCTTAAATGAGAAACACTTCCTCCAAAGAGCAGAGAAAGCAGGTGAGGGGCCACTAATAGCAGTGAGCTGGGGGTAACTCTGGTTCTGATTCTTTGGTATTTAAGGATTCGTCATTAGGCTACATTACTAATGTCCTATTGAGCTGTGAGGAATGAGCTCCTGCTTCTCACAGCCCTTCTCCAAGCCCTGGCTGAACACTTAGAATCAGCAGCTTAGAGGACAAGACACAGCACTGCCCCCCTGGGGATGTCAGAAAAGGAATTTGAGCAGACAGGCTGGCCTGCTGTTTGAATGAATACCCTTCCACCCCAGAATCCAAAGCAGCTCTCTACACACGTCACTTCCAATGCGTAGGTAGGTAGGTTATCCTAAGGCCCAAGTTTCCCAAGTATGACTTCTCTCTCTGGTGCGCAGTGTATAAATACGGTGGTGGTGGGTGTGCGCTGAGGAAATAATCACTGTTGTCACAGTTGTCTTCCCCTAATACACAGGGACTATATGTAATGCCTTGGAATGAATTACTGACAGAACCAAAACCACACCCAAGGTTTCCTATGGCCCAGCTAAGGCTGGGTCTTTGTCCCTCTAAAAGGCTCAGTTCTCTGACTCCCTTTAATTTCAAGATCAAACACGTTGACAGTTGTATGCCCACAGATCAAAGCAGTTAAGTGACACATGAATATCAGCACACTGTGATGTCCACCATCTCGATTTCCTCCCTATAGCCTAACAGTATCAAAGTCTGATTAATTTTTGACCCCCAATGTAGTGACCTGGCCTCTTCCTTTCCCTGGAATCTCCTAACTTTCACTCCTTCCATGGCCTTTTTCATTTCCAGGGAGTTCTCAGCTCTGAGTCTGGGGAGGAAAGTTCTGTTCAAGGGCCCTCCACCAAGCTGGCCCCTGCCCCTGACCAGGGGCAAAGCCACTGTATAGAGGGTGCTCCTTGGCTCCCTCACTGGTCCCTAGTGCTGGGAATAGCAGTGTTCTTTGACTTCTCTTTGCTGAGAGCTGGAAGGGAGAGAGGAGGTCTGCTAGATGGTGGGAATTCAGACCAGGGTCTTCATATTTCTCCCTCCCTCCTGCCCCAGCAATCACTGATGGACCCTAGGCTGCTCTAAGTCTGAATATTTTGGGTTTATCATAGAAGTAAAATCATGCAGTAGTTAACTTCCTGTGTCTAGCTTATTTCTTTTTGTAAAAAAATATTTATTTATTTACTTATTTATTTACAAGCAGAAAGAGACAGTGAGACAGGGCCTCCAGCCACCGCAAAAAAAAAAAAAAAAAAAAAAAAAAACTCCAGATGCATGCAAAACTTTGTGTATCTGGCTTTATGTGGGCACTGAGGAATTAAACCCAGGTCCTTAGGCTTTTCAGGCAAGTACCTTAACTGCTGAGCCATCTCTCTAGCTAGCCCATGGTTTATTTCACTTATGTTCTTGTGGTTTATCCATAGTTCAGTAAATGTCAGAATTGATTTTTCCCTTGAAGTTGAATAACAAATGTGCATATAGCATTGGCATTTATTTATATTGTATTTAAAAGAAGTTTCTTTTGATATTTAGAAACATGATGGAGACCCTTGGGAACTTTGGCTACTAGTTGATCATTAGTGAGGAATAAAGTTCTTAACTAAAATCTAATAAGGACCTTGTATTGCTCGCCCTATAACCTTCTTACCCCTTATTAAAATGTTGTAACTAGTTTTCCTGATTGTTCAACATGTTATTAACTTTGTCAGCAAAGATGAGCCATGAGAACCATTGGGAAATAGGTTTCACTGCTAGGTTTTCTTAGCATATCTTTTTATTGTGGCAAAATTCACATCACATAAAATTTACCATCTTAACTTTATTAAGTGCACTGTTCAGTGGTTTTAAGTACATTTACCACCATCCATAACCAGAACTCTTTTCATCTTGTGAAATTGCAATTCTATACACGTTAGACACTGACCCTCCACTTCCTCATCTCCAAGCCTAACTGACACCATTCTGTCTTCTGTTTCTATGATTTTGGCCTTTGTGGTAGTTTGAATAAATGTCCCCCAATAGATTCAAAGTTTAGTAAAGTTTTTCTCCATCTGCCTGGCTGGAGCATGTGTCACCTTGGCCAGATCCTAGGGTCCAGCCCTAAGGTGTTTCTTCGGAGGGTCTGGAATTCCAGCTATACATATGCAAAGAGCAGTCTGAGCTCAAGCCTGCAGTTCCTGTTGTTTGTGGAACTGAATGTGTTTGCTTGCTTTTAGAGTTGTTAGTGATGGTTTTTCTCTCTCTGCTTGGACCTGTGAAAGGGGGCCAGCTCCTTTCTCCATTATGAAACATCCCCTGGATCTGTTACTTCAATAAATACTTTTCTCCCAAAACTGTGCATGGTTTTGAGATTCATCCCAGTTCATGTGGCTGACTATGGCAGTTTTGGTACCAGAAGTGGGGTGATATTGCTGAGATAAATCTAACCTTGTGGCTTTTGATCTTCTGGAATTTGCATGCTGGAGGAATGAACATGGATTTGGAACTAGCTGAAAGGAAGGAACTTGCTTTTCAAGGTCATGATTTATTTCATTTCTGAATTAACAACATGGCTGTGTCCTGCATACCTGGTATTGCTTTTGGAAGCATGAGGAATGCATGCATGGAGTGGGTTGTGAAGTGCACATGGTTCCAGGAGCCACTGCTGAGATTTGGGATATGGAGTAGGGTGTGAAGTCCCTGATTGGCCAATGATGCCATTGGAAGATGGACCGTGGTTTGCAACGGAGATCCAAAGATGTTTTGGATATACCAGGACTGTGTGAGGGCAACAATGGAGTGCTTGTTGGCTTAGGATGGAAGTTTTTTCCCAGCAACTCAGCCAAGCTGGAGGGACAGAATTGGAAAATCCAGAGACTGTCAGCGATACTGGACTTGAACTGCAGATGTTTGATGCTTGCCTAATGGTTGTTGAGTTTGCATTGGTCCAGTCTTGTTGTGCCTCATAGCAGTTGTGAATGTTTACTCTGTGCCATTATATGTTAAAAGTTTGTAACTTGTTTTGATTTTACAGAATTTACAGTTAAAAGACAATCTTAACTCTTAGGTAAGACTTGGCACTTTAGAGCAGCCTTAAAGTTGGTAAAGACTGTGTGTCATAGTCACACACTGCTGGGATGAATCTCTAAACCAGGCACAATTTGGGGGAGGAAAGTAAGCAGAGAGAGAGAAACCCATCACCAACAACTCAAGCAAGCACACCATGACTCACAAAAATGCAGAACTACCAGACTGGGGATCTGGCTTTTCTTTTGCATATCTATCCCTAGTATTTTGCATCCAATTTGAAATACCTCAGGGCTAGACCACAGGAGGCCAGGCCAGAGTGACACTTCCTCCAGCCAGAAGGCTGAAGACAATTCACAATTATAATAATTCTATTGGGGGCTATTTACTCAAAACTACCACACTGTGGGACCTTTAAAGTTGGACTGAACACAATATACAATGTGAGATGGTTATAAATCTATTGGGGGGCCTGGGATGGGTTGTGGTAGTTTGAATGGGTGTTCCCCCAATAGATTCAAAAGTTTATTAAAGTTTTTCTCCAGCTGCCTGGCTGGAGGGTATGTCACTTTGGCCAGATCCTAGGCTCCAGCCCTAAGGTGTTTCTCAGGTAGATTTGGATTTCCAGCTATACTATGCAAAGAACAGTTTGAGCTCAAAACTGGAGTTCCTTTTTTTTGAATGTGCTTGCTTGCTTGAGGTCCTGGTGATTGGCTTCTCTCTCTGCCTGGACCTGTGAAAGGTAGTAGCCTCTTTGTCCATTAGGGAATATCCCCTGGATCTGTTACTTCCATAAATACTTTCTTCCCAAAACTGTGCCTGGTTTGGAGACTTATTCCAGCAGCATGTGGCTGACTACTACAACCTCTCAAAGGAATTCAGACAGGTGAAATTGTATAGCATTGATCTTTTGGTTACTATTTGTATGGAATATCTTTTACCAGTCTCTTACTTTCAACCTAGCTATGTAGAGATAAACAATGTTTCTTATAGACAACAAAGTTTGGTCAATGGGGAAATCTCTGTACTTTTATTGGAGAATTTTATCCATTTACACTTAGTTACTGACAAGGAGGACTGACTTCTGTCATTTTGCTATTTGTTTTCTACATGCTGTATAGCCTTTCTGTCCCTGATTTCCTGTATTATCTTGTGTATAGTTAATTTTTATGTAATAAAGTATTTTAATTCCTTTCTCATTTAAAGTTTCATTTTGTGTCTATTCTACACTGTTGGTGGTGGTTAGCAAGAGATTATATTTAACATTCTACTTAAAACACTCCAGCTCAACTTCAATGACATAAAATCATTCCTGAACACTGGTATCACTATGCCTTTCACTTATTGTTACACTATATCCTCATACATTATATATTAGAAAACATGAACTCACTTTGTACAATGCTAGCTATTACAATTGCTTATGTCTTTATTGTTACTGAGATCTCTATTACAGACAAGTTATTGTAGAGTGCTCCTTCATTTCAACTTTCATGAACTTTTGCTCATCTTTTAGAATTTCTGCAGGGTATGTTTAATGGAAAACTCAGTTTTACATGAGAATATTTTAATTTGTCCTTCCAGTTTGAAGTATAGTTTTTATGGATACAGAATTCTTACTTGACCTTTTTTTTTTTTTCTGTGAGCACTTTGAATATCTCATCTCAGTGTCTTGTATGCACCAGAATTTTGGAGAGAAATCTGATCATCTTTATATAGGATACAGGCTTCTCTTTTGTTGCTCTTAAGATTTTCTCTTTGTCTTTTGACCATTTGGTTATAACACTACTTGGTGTGGGCCTCTTTGATTTCATACTACTCAGGCTACATTGAGGGTTTTTTTTTTTTTTGCTATTTAAATTCTTGTCTTTAATCCAATTTGGAAAGCTATAGCAATTATTTCCTATAGAATAATTTCTTTACACAGGTGTTTCTCTCTTCTTTTGAACTTGTAAATTATGCATGCTGGTCCATTTTTGTCACCTTATACATACCCTGGGCTCTCTTCACTTGTCTTTAGTCTCTTTTGTTTCTGCATCTCAGAACCTATAACTTAAATTGTCTTGTCTCCAAATTCAGTATCTCTTTATGTTTCTATTTTGCTCATCCATAACTGTCTTGAATTTTTCCAGATATTCCTTCAGTTCTATGACTGTCTTTCAGACATTTTTAAAAGTATTTTTCTAGCAAGTCCATCATCTCATTTTTTCTCAGGAACATGTTTTTTTTGGTTTACTTTTTTCTTTGAATTAGACATAATTTCCTGTTTCTTTGCATGCCATATGATTTATTTTGTAAAAACTAGACATCGAAATTAGCATCCGTTCAGTATCTCTAATAACCAGATTCTCCTCTACCCTAGGGTTTGCTGACTCTGATGTTGTGTCTTGATTGCTATACTGTCTGTGCTGGGGATCAGACTGAGGTGTAAACCCAAGGTCTCCCTAGGTTACTGTGAAGCCTGTGTCTTTCCCTGGGCCAAACAGTGAGTTCCTAGATGGCCCCTAGGCCTGGAAAGTGTGCCTTTGGAAAAAAAAAGTTTAAGTCCTTAAATTCTGGCTTCTAAGGGAAGGAGAAAACTAAAAGGAGAGAAGAAAAAGAAAGAGAAAGGTTGGGGCTTGGTAAAGGCCCTGGAAATTGCTTCATCGAGAGCGGGTGGAGGGATGCAGTAGCTGCTGTCCTCTCTTCCTGCAGGCAGGGACGATCAGAAGCAGCAAGAACCATTTGGAACTGGGACCCAGGTTTTAGAGGACAGGGTTCTTTGAGCCCAAGTCTATGGTGCAAAGCTGCTCCATGAATGGGTGCTGAAATGCCTGCCCCAGCACAGGGGATGAGTGGCTGTGACCTTGCTACCATATAAAATTGACCAAGAGTGACCACAATTGGCCTTTTAGCCTTACTCTAAGAGCTGTCCTCCAGGTACAGAGAAGACACTGGGGTTTCCCAGAATCCTCTCCTTCAACAGCTTCTTTAAAAAATTTTCAATGAATTTAAAAATCCAATACAGGTATTATAAAAAATAGAGCAAGCCAAGCAAAAGTCTAGATTGGTAGAAAAGAAAAATTAAGGGATAAAATTTCACTTTAAATTCAGAAACTGATTCATCTCCTAAAATGAGCACTCTTCCCTGGGTTTTTAAATGCATGTTTGATTTGTTAAAATTTGATGTATATACTACATGTAATAGACACACTTGTGAGATAACGTAAAAGAGATACACCCTAGCTTGCAAGCACATTTCTCTTGGAAGGAAAATAGTAAAAGAGCCAAGGAAAGCTGAGCATGAAACCTCAGACTGTTAAAAGAAAGAAAACAAACAAAAAACCAACCACCACAGAGGTTGCAGTAAAGAATACAAGATCATAGAATGTTCTCTAATAAAACAACACCAAGGAAACACTCTGTCCTCTGACACTGTCCACAGATGGGTTTCAAGGAGAGAGGGTTAAAAAAAAAGGCGTTTCCTCAAATGTGCTTAATTAGACACTTCAAGCTCAGAGCAGAGAGCTTCCCATAGGTGCAAAATTTATACAGTTATTAAGCTTTAAGGCTGAATATTATTTTGCTGCAGGCAGTTCAACTGGCTGTGTGGGTGTTGTTTGTGTAAATGCTTCATTAGCATAAAAGCGGCAGGAGTGGCCTGCATTTACCTCACATTTCTGTATGGAACTCATTATCAACACCTCTACCTCTGCAGCTCAGCCTCTGCCACGGAAAGGCATTGATTCTGTGGTGTTTACAAGGGGATCCGACAATCCAGAAACTATTGATTAGAACAGCTCAGGTAGGAGACTGTGCCAGGCTAGGCTGGGATTAATTACTGAGGGAGACAGGGGAGCTTCTAGGGACCTTCAGGGGACCAGATCTTTCTACTTCTGGGAAGATTCTGGAATAATGGGCGGTGAGAAGCAAGGGGAATGAGCTGCTGACCATAAAGGACAGCTGGCTCTAAGCCTGACAATGGAGGAGACAGGAGCCATGGGGGAGCCTCACCAGAAGGGGAGAGGGAGTCAACTCAGGTCTGACATATTTGTGGTATCCATCACTTGAGGGAGATGTAGCCTGAGATTCTGGAACCCCCAAGCCTGTCTACTCACCACACATCCCTGGAACTTTTTGCTTTTAAAGGAAGCAAATCCATGTTCCCTCCTTCAAACAATTCATGTGGTATTTGTGCTAAAGACAGCGGCGATGTGACTGACCACTGGGATAATATTATATATATATATATATATATATATATATATATATATATATATATATATATATATATATATATATATATACACACACACACACACACACACACACACACACACACACACACACACACACACACATATCAGGTAATATAAGTGAGGCTCAGTAACAGGTGTTAGTGATTGTCCTCATCATGGTCGTCACTGGGATCATCCACACCGAACTGAACTTAAGAGCGTGTGTGATTACCTGAGCTTTCATCTGTTTCAGTTCACCCTTGGCACTTGGCACTGTGCTTGTTACTCCATGAAATAAGTGACTCAGTGAAAATGTATGGAATGAATGGATGAAAGGCTTTGTCTGGGGCCTGTCTATTAGGACGGGGACCATTCTGTGTGGAGTACCAGGAGTCAGTGTTCCCAGGCTCCCTCACACTGCCCCACAGAGGCAGAGCAATGGCTTTGCAGCCGTCCGCCCACATTACTGTGCTTTCCTCTGTCCTTTCTGCTCCCCTGACTTCTTGCCATCAAAGTGCCTTCTCAGTTTCTACCAGCATGTGCTCGCCACACCTCAAGTCCCCAGGGGATCCCCATCCCAGGTGGACCTGCCATTTCAGCTTTCATTTCTCGACAAACAGCCAATCACACAGACTTTGTACTTCAGGCTCAACCACCTTCCAGCTCCACTGTGGTAGAGACTGAGTCATGCTCCCTCCCTCAGACACTTCTCTGTGACCGAACCCCACAGAACCACAGAGAAAGTTACCATGTGAATTGTCAGCCAGGACAAGAACTTTTTAAAAATTAGAAATCTATTGTTTATCTTCCAATGTTCAGTCAGTGGATAGGTTTGTCATTTCTTCTTCTGCAATAGGGTCATTAGTCAGTTGTCCTAAGTGCATTTGAGCAGAACCTTCTAAACACTGATTAATAGAACTCCGATGACACCATGCAGTTATAAATTGGGGATATTTATTTACTTCGTGTCCAGCAATGCTTTAGACTGTGACTGTATGTTCCTGGAAGGGCTGGGAGGTTTTCTGTCTGAGCTGGGGCTTCAACTGTGATTTTTACTGTGTAGAAAATAAGGAAGAATTTACTGTCATAGGTGAGATGTGATCATGTGGCAGCAGGGAGGGGGACAGGTGGCAAGGGTGGGCGGAAATAAAGTTGCAAATGAAAAAGTAATAAGAACTGGGAAGTGATTGAATTTTGGGAAGCATGAGAAATAAAATATTGAAAGATTACCCCATTGGATTCTTTAAAAAAGTTGACTGGTAGAGAATTCTTACATAGAATCACAGATTTGCTTTGGCATTATGAAACACCACAGTGAATTCAGCCAGCTGAGCTATTCCCTGTCCAATAAAATGATACTAAGCAAAAAGGTAGGAAGTAATCAAGATGTCAGCATGCCTACTGGTGCACTGACAGAGCTCTGTCAAGGTGGTGTTTTGTTTGCAGGCCAGAACAGTGACCTAGAGCTTCATCCTGGGGACTCCAGGGACCTACATGTACTTAATTTGTATGGACAGCTTTGGCCTCAGACAGTATCACTTATACCAAGCCTAAAGCTCAGATAACAGAGGGCTGCCAACAACTATTAATATTTATACATTCAGGGGTGAGCAGGATTTCTGGATGCCTAGGGTATGACCATCATTTAAAATGCACACTTACAGAAAATGAATAATCATATTTCAGACAATGTATTAAGTGTCTGGAGAATCTTAGTGAACAGAAGAAACAAAGATTAAAAAAAAAACAGCAAATAAATGTCCTGAAATGTGAACACAGACTGACCGAAGCAAAGAATAATGTAAACCTTGTTCAAAATCAGGCTGTCAAGAAACAAGTACATGAGCTGTGGAAGCCCATGAGGCAGAGCCATGGGTCCCAGCTGAGTTACAATGGCACCAATCCCATACAGCCAAATGAAAACCTCTGAGAAAAAGCAACAGGGAAGCAGGACAAGATAACAAAACTCTGGTATATTTACACCATGGAATTCTATTCAGCTGAAAGGAAAAATGACATATCAAAATTTAAGGAAAAATGGTCTGACTTGGAGCAGATCCTACTAAGCGATCTCTCAAAAGAACAGAGAACCAAACACCACATATTCTCCCTCATATGTGGTCCTTAAACAGGATAACCGTAAACTCTATGCAGACTAGTAGAAAGAAGGGAGAGGTTTTGAATGAGGGGTAAGGGATGGAGGGAAGGAATGGCTTAAGCATGAGGCTAAACCAAATTGGGTTCAAAATCATAAAATCCTCACGAGCATACTGTAACCTATTGAGCAAGTAGTGGGCGTCAACTGGCAAGAGGGGCCATGAGTAGTAGGGGAGAGAGTCTAAGCCTGTGAATAATTGATCAGCTGACAACCCCTGGTGCCAGTCACCGGTTTCTTCCCTCACTGAGCTGTTGACCAAAGTGACCCATGAGGTTCCAAATACAAGACAGGATTCTGTCAAAGCTCTTATGCCCACTCCAGGCCTGAGGCAAAACCCTGTTGCTGAAGAAACCACAGAATGCCATCAATCAGCATCGAGAGACCCTTTGAGGTCCAGAATGGCAACCAGCCCCCAGATGGTAGTTAGTGTATGCTGGAAGGCACTGCACAAGCTGCTAGGGGAAGCTGGTCAACAACAGCTGGAGTAAACAGAGACCACTGGCATGAAACAGTCTGCTGCTGTGAGTAGGCTGACCACACTTCCTACTGGGAGAGAACATCGAACCAAGAAAGGAGCACTTGTGCAATGGAGGAGCCTAAGCCTGGGGGGAGGCAATCAACAGCTTTTAAATTTGGCCAAATATTCCACTTAGTGAGGGGGAGCCCTTAACTGGAACTGGGGACTTAGGGTGATATGCACTGGAACCTGGACTCTTGGGCTCCCAAGAAGAGATGCACTATGTGAGCGACTGATGGAGAGGCTACTAAAAATAGAATCTAGGTAATCCAGAAATGTGTATCTCTGTTAACCTATGCTGACCTCACTCTTCATTGGAAAATCTGTTTTTGTCTTTCAGAAGGCAGCGAGAACCGAGGACAACCCAACTCTACCAACAAGACCAGAACTGATAGCTGACTCCCTGGCAGGAGATGAACCACCACTAACACTTCAGCTAGGGCCCAGGTGAAACCACAGAGTAAGTAGAGATGAGCAAGAGGGCTGCTCCCACAGCGAGCCTGACAACCTGCACCAGGGTGATGGAGACAGACACTGAGGACACTCAAATATTCCAAAGCAGAAATCCAGAGCTGCTAAGAGCTCAACACTAAAGCAGACATGAAACTCACTCACCATGGCTC
>PVHP010000826.1:0-125618 GCA_004024765.1 Zapus hudsonius | reverse complement strand
AGAGAGAGAGAGAGAGAGAGAGAGAGAGAGAGATGGACACACATATATGCACACACATGCACGCCCATAGCCACTAGACACACATGGCTAAAAGCAGGCCTCAAGCATGGTAGTTGGTGGCTGTGGAGAGAGAATAGGAATGGAGAGTAGGCACGAAGAGCCAAGACTGCAGTCACACCAGCCTGAAAAGGCTTTACGCAGGCTGATAATAACCATGAGCCATCTGGTCAGCTTTGTTCTCTGCTCCTGTTGGCCAACACCAAAGAAGTCCACACAAGGCCAACCAGCCCACCTCTGAAAGGCCTGGCTTCAAATGAGCATGATGAATTAATCCCCACTGCCGGCCCTTCTCCAGAGACCTTGGGAAATATTTCAACTTCATCCACCACATTAGCATTAAAGCTGTCAAGATCCAGAGTGGTCATGTGAGCTGCCACTGATGCTCTGCTCCTTGGTGTCAAGAGGGACTTCCTGTCCCACTCTCTGCCCAGTTTAATGTTGCCATTGCCGGTGTTTAAAGGGTTTGGCTATGTTTGCCTTAGCCAGTGGGCATCCAGTCAGAAGTCATGTCCTGGTGGTTAACTGGCTTTTCCATGTGGAGTGTAAGGTGAAGACCACCTATGGGGTGCTCTGTCCTGCTCTATCTGTGTGGTGGAGTGCTCTCTCTCTCTCTCTCTCTCTCTCTCTCTGTGTGTGTGTGTGTGTGTGTGTGTGTGTGTGTGTGTGTGTGTGTCTCTCTCTCTCTCTCTCCAAGACAACGACCTCAAAGCTCAGATGATCTCATCCGCTTTGGGCAGGTGAAAGCAGAACCCTGCCAGGCCTTCAGTGGGAGTGAATGAATCCTGGCTGGAGGAAATGATGTCACCATGGTGCTGAGGGCAGGAGCAGGGACTGAAGAGACCATCTTTCCCATCGCCTGCTCGGCACTTGCTCTGACCACAGCAGCTCCAGAAAACTTGCTCCATGTGGGCGGGCACACCGTGCTGATGTCAGCAGTTCTTCTAATGCAGAATTGCACAGGTATCACCGTGGGCACTGGGTCAAGGTGGATGACGGGAAAGGACGAATCCACCCTCTCGGAGTAGCAGCGTTGGATTAGCACTAACCCCCCATCCTATGTGGCCCAGTTTCTATCAGCAATCAAAGGGCAGGATATATATATATATATATATATATATATATATATATATATATATATATATATATATATATATATATGGGTGGAATTGCGCATGTCATGAGGATGTTTTCAGAAACTGCACACTCCCACCTGGCCCCCTTGGGTCAGTATCAGCCTGTCCAAGCTCCTCCTTCCCACGTTACAGGTGAGCCCCAGTTGTAACTCCAAGGTTAAGTGCATCAAAGGGTTCCTGACAGCTTCCTCTAGATTGGAACAGCCCACGAACAGTTTCAACTGACTTGGAGTGTGAATTCTTCAGAAATCTCTTCTTGGCGTGGATGGGTCATGTCATGTGTTCTGTTTGTTACTAGACATCTTAAGGAGGTCAACCAGCAAAATAGAAACCGGAAACAAGCTGGCAGTATTTTTCCCCACAGGCTACATTAGTGTTAAGGTGGAATTACAGAAAAATAATATTCTCAGTTAGTCACTGAAAAGACCATCACGTGGGGCTGGGGAGATAGCTCTGCAGTTAAAGGCACTTACTTACAAAGCCTAATTGTCCAGATTTGATTCCCCAGTACCCACAAGAGCCAGATGCTCAAAATGGCACATGTGTCTGGAGTTTGTCTGCAGCAGCAGGAGGCCCTTGTTTTTCTTTCAAATAAATTTTTCTTTCAAATAACTAAATTAAAAAATAAAAAGAATGCCAGGGCTGGAGGGATTGCTTAGCAGTTAAGGCGCTTGCCTGTAAAAGCCCAATGACCTGGGTTCCCCAGTATCCATGTTAAAGTCAGATGCACAAAGTGGCCTGTACATCTGGAGTTTGCTTACATCGGCTGGAGGCTCTGGTGTGCCCGTTCTCTGTTTCTCTTCTCCATCTCTCTCCCTGCATGTGAATAAATAAATATTTAAAAAATAACAGCATGTGATTAAAGATATCATGCAGATCCAATATGTCCCTAGCACTCAATTTACGCCCTTTGGAAATGCACTCCCTCACCTCTCTGTACTCAAATGAGACAGACAAGGGACCAGCCATAGTCTCAACCCGGGGACTGCTCAGACACTTGAGAGGCAAGCGACTTGTTTAGGGATCAGCAGAAACTCTGAAAATCAGCCACTAAAGGAGACCATCTGACAGTTCACCCTGAGCCCCTGAAACCCAGGGGTCAGCCAGTGGGTGCAGTGCGTGTGCGCATGTGCGTGCCAAGGGATGGAAAGGGAAAGCTCGAGACACGATGCAGGTGCCTGGGATGAGTTTCTGGCACTTTCTTTCAAAGGTTTCATGATGCAAACCTCCTTTAAAGATGGAAAGAGACAAGTACTATGGATTGCTCTTAGAACTTTTCTGTTGGAAATTCCTGGGAACCAGATGACAAGCCAGAGTTCTTTTATCGTATGATTGCTCTCATTTGTGAGGTTTAACTTGCTCACGTGTGTCCTCATCAGAGAACTGAGCCCCAGCCCATGCTCACAAAACACACAGGGTATGTTCAAATCCACAGAACAGACTTTGCTGATAACTAAGTCTCTATTTAGTCAGTATCTTTCCTGCGTTGAGGTGTTATTTATTTTTAATAACCATTCTGAAAGGTAGACATGGTTTTATCCATTTTATGCACGAGAAACTGAGACTCCCCAAGGAAATCCAGTTAGTAAATAGAATTATTGGGATTTGAACCAGGTGTGCATGGTTTCAAAACCCACTCTTTCCTCAAGAGGGTCTTCACTAACATCAGGGATGGGGAGGGGATGGGCAGGAGATGAGTGGAGGCTGCCGAGTAAGAGTCAAGTCCATGAAATGGTAAGGTGAGCCCAACACCCCTAATGTGCTTCCAGGAACTTCCATTGGGATGAAAGGCCTGCAGCCCCAGGGAACTTGGAGGTCCCTGAGTTCTGTCATCTTTGGATGGAGGGAAACACGGATGTTTAGAGAAGAGATGCACTTGACTATGGTCCGATCAGGATAAAATGAGACGTGAGCATGAATCCCAGGCCTCTATTCTTCGTCCAGTGGCCTCTGTTTTGCCATTGGCCTTGAAGTCTCTTGCCTCTGTTTGCCTTCCTCATGGTGGGGGAGGCAGAGTTGGTGTAGGTGGAGGACACACCAGAGCCGGTGGTCTCAAGAGAGTAGATATCAGTGGAATCAGGAAGGATATGCAGGGACCTAGCAGGCCCTCATTCCTCATGCTTCTTGTTTACCTTGGAAGCGAGCAAGCGAGCTCTAGGCACATTTGTTTCTTTGGCCACTTCTGGCACCAACAGAGTGCCCACTGCTATTTAGAGGGCACCTGCTGCTTCTTGGTAGGCCCTGGAGAGAGAGCCACTGTGAGGCCTGGGTGAGAAGGAATCCCTGAAGACTTTGGCCTTTACGATGAGATCCCAGGCTTTGGAAGCAAATGCATTTTATCATTTTATAGATCCAATAAATTAGACACAACCCAGCTATTATGTACTGTCAGGCCCCATAGAACTCCGCCATGAATTCTTCACCAGAGGAGGAAGCAGAAAGAGCATCTAGCTCAGGTCAGTGACCCGCTGAAGGTCACAGCCAGACAGGAATGATGTCAAGGTGAGGACCCATTGCAGTGAGTCATGGGACAGCTGTGGAACCCGTGGGCCTCTGGGCCTGACATTTGCTGGCAACTCTCTCAAGCCTTCCTTCTAAAGCCGAAGTCAGCCATGTCACTCAGCAGAGACACGGCCACATCTGGGTCTGACCTGGTGCTAAAGGCAAACGCTGGATCCTGCACCAACATGAATGGTGAGTCGTGGAGGTACCGATGGTAATGAAGGTACAGATAGCCAGGGCTCCCAGGCAGAGATGGTGAGCTGTTTGCCAGGCTTCTAAGTGGTCAATCTGACAAGAGCCTAATTTCAATGGAGAGTTTGTTCATCCACTGTGCCTGGAAGGTGCCAGGTCCTTTGCACACTAGGGGCATGGAGGCCAAGTTTGGAATTCCCAGAGGTTGTTTTTGCTCTCTGTTTTTGCTGAGGGGTGTTTAGAGATGTCCAGGACAGGAGCTAGTGGTTCTGCAGGCCGTAGTCACCCTGGAGCTGCCTTCTGAGCAGCCTAGGGGTTTGCTGCTGGTCGTAGGAGTCCCTAAGTGCAATACTGACTGAGTGCCCAAGGCTTTCATCACTGGCTTCTGTCTCAGCTCTTGTCCCTTTTCAGGTTTCCACTGTCCTTCAGTGGGGCCCTGGGGACTGCCTCCTCCTTCCTTGCCTTCCCAAGCCAGGCCCAGGAAGAGGCAGAGACATGACTGGCAGACCAGGGCCTGGGCACTGGGCCCTTGATCACACCTTCCCTCAACGCATAGGTGATCCAGAATCTTCCTTCCATTTATCCATGCCCATCAGCCCACAGGGCTGGACGTCCACTCGAGGCTGGCTCCACTGGTCCTAGAGGGGTCTACCTCCAGATCACACTCTGAAGAGGCTAGCGCCCAGCCCAAGGCAAGTGGATAGTACATGGGATACCACCACAGAGTTTTGGGGGAGTAATTCCAAAGCTTGGGTAGAGGATTTGGTGGTGGGAAAGAAGTATCTGAGCTGTGCTTATGAAGGTTTGGATTCTATGGAACCACTGTACCACGTGTCCTGTTTTAGAATTCTGGGAAGCCCCGGAACTTTCTTAACTCTCACTAGGACTCGGTTGTAAGGTGTCCCCCTAATGGCCCAGAGTCGGCCATAGGAGCCTCTATGGTCCCATGAGGATGCAATGCTGGCTACAAGAGCCACGTTCTCTCGTGACACACAGATGTACAGGGTGTGTTCTCTCCATGGGAAACACGGTCTTCAGGCACTACTTGATCAGGTTAGCTACTGAGTGTGGGAAGTCCTTCCACAAGGTATAGACTTCCAATGAAAGAGACACAGAGACCACCTAGGGAGGCTTGGGGTTTGGGTATAAGCTCATTCAACAACTGAAGAGTCATCTGTGTCCCTTGTGCTTTGGAGCCGTACTGAATAAGCTCACCCCCACCACCCAGTTCTAGCATTTGTTGGTTGAAGCAGTCTTGGTAACCTCTCTCAGCTGAGCCTCCTTAAACATGGTGGCCAGGGCTTCTGTCGTGCACCAGCTCATCGAGGTCCTTCCTGGACAATGAGTTGCCAGGCTGAAGACAGTGCCCAGTGGTGGACTGAGCAGTTGGTCTCATCCTGGTACTATGACTCCATGAAGGTGGACAACAAAGATGCTTTGGTGGCCACGAGACTGTCTTCCACGTTCCCATAACCTCTCTCAGAATGAATTCCTCCACTGTTATGTGGAGTGATGTTTCATCTCGTGCTTAGTGGCTGGGATGGTGCAGATGTGATGAGTGTAACTTCTTGGGAAGACAAGTTGTAGCCAGAGCTCAGCCCTTTATGAGCTGGTTGTGAGAAGCAGGGGCTTGGGAAGTGCCTGCCTAGCAATGACTTGCGTTGTGTTGTAGCTGACCTTGAACACTGGGGTGGGAGGCCCTGTGGGGGTGGGGAGGCGGTTTCACTGTCTGTCTCTCAGCTGGGTGAAGAAGCTTGCCCTGCAGGCAGCCCACCTCTTTCCTCTCCTCCTCAGGGATGAATCAGCCGCTGAGCAGCGCCTGGGCCTTGGGAAAGAAGGTGATGCCGCTGACCCATGAGCCACAGCTGAAAGGACCCACTGTTCCTTTTGCTGGAGCAGCTTCCAAAGCTGAGCCATTGTTGTTATCCAGAGAGCTCAAGCTTGTCTCCTGCACTTGCCCAAACTGGCACAATGGTTGTCCCTGAAACCAGCAAGACTGTCTGGATTGAGTAGACAGCCTTCTCAGAGCAGTGGGGAGCCATTTATAGCAGGGGAGTAATGAAAAGGGAGGGGCTGGAGAAGAAGCAGGCCTGGGTCTCAGAAAGGGGATGCCTCCTGGCCCCTTCTCAGATACTGAGCATTTGCAGTGAGCACACACACCCTGCTCTCTGCTGCGGAGTCAGCACCCTGGAGAGAGCTGCACCTACCAGCTTCCTGGGTGGTGAGGCCAGCGAGGATGCTGGCCTGCCTGGTCCAGAGATATAACAAGAAGGAAGACGCCATAGCCACCAACCAAAGTTCCCAAGAGCGCAGTTAAAGCGATCCTCATGAAGGCTGTGGAAGCTTCTTGCACCGACAGGCTGGGCGACAGAGTTCCCGAGAGCAAGCTTTGCGACGCAGCATTTTTCTGGGCACTCAGGTGACAATGAAGATGTGTTGGACACAGTTAGGCATGTGTTAGCACATTGCTCCCATGTGCAAAGTCATGGTCTTTCTGAAGGACTGCCATTTTGTGCTGGGGTGAAGTGTCACTTCTGATGCTCCCCTGGAGCCAGTCCGAAAGCACTAACTGCACTACTGAAAGTTCTAGACCCAAAGGTTTAGCCAAGCATGCGACCGGAGGTTCCAGTTCAGAGAAGCTCTTGGTTCCTATGAAGCAGTTCTCCTCCTAAGCAGGTGGACATAAACTTGTGCATTGCTTGTTTGGAAATGATGTACATGCAAGGCCCAAGACTCCTAGAGGTACCCAGTCTGAGACCAGCTCCTTAACCAATGTCCCAGTTCTGGAATTCTGTGCGTATGTGTGCACGCATGTGCATGCTTGTATATGTGAAGGTTTATGTGTCGGTGTGGGTATACGTACACCTGTTTCCAATTGCACTGAGACCAGAGGTCAGCATTGGGTGCTCTCCTCAATCACTTTCCACCTTATTTTTATATATATATATATATATATATATATTTTTAGGTAGGGTCTCACTCTAGCCCAGGTTGGACTTGAACTCACAGCGATCCTCCTAGTTCTTCTCATGAGTGCTGGGATTACAAGTGTGTGCCACCACACTTGGCTCTGCCTTATTTTTTGACAAGTTTACTCACTAAACCAAGAGTTCACCTACTGAGCTAGTCTAAGTAGTCAGCTTGCCCCTAGAATCTTCCTGTCTCTGGATCCCAACTGTTGGGATTATAGGCATATGTCATCACATCTAACATTTACATGACATGGAAGTTTGAAAAAGATGTCCCCATAGACTCGTGTGTTTAGAATACTTGGTCTCCAGCTGGTGGAGCCTTGCTGGAGGAGGTGTGTTGCTGGGGGCTGGATTCAGGTGCTATAGCCATCCTTTCCCTTGCTGCTTTCTGCCAGTTGCTACAGAAAGAGGTGATGCCCAGCCTCTGCTCTACCATCCTCACCCTGCCATGCTCAACTTCCCCTTGAGACTGTAAGTGAAAATAAACCTTTCCTCCCATCAACTACTTCTGGTCACTCTTTAATCCCAGCAACTACAACACATGCATCTGGAATTTATTTGCAATAGTAAGGGGCTCTGATGCACCCCTCTCTGTGCTTATAAATAAATAAATAAATAATTGTTAAAAAAAATAGAAATTTATTTCTCAGTTCTGAAGGCTGGAAAGTCTAAGACCAAAGTGCCAGGAAATCCCTCATGTTGTAAGGTTCTGCTCTCTGGTTCACGACCCTTCTCACTGGATCCTCACATGGTAGAAGGCACAAGCAAGTTCCCTTCTATAAACACACTAATCCTATTCACAAGGGCTCCATCCTCACAATCCCATCCTGAAGACACCCGCTCCTAATACCACCATCTTGGGGTAAGACTCCAACAGATGAATTTTAGAAGGACAAACATTCAGATCATAGCAGAAAGGCTCCTCCCAGAACCCACTTTCTCCCTATAGTTACTGAGGAAAAGTACATTCTCATTCTTTAACCCAGGCTAACCAAAGGGACACTACCTGCTCGCTTTGATTTCCCAAAGAGTGTCTCAAGATAGGATGCAAGAAGACACACAGGGACAGAACCAGATTCGCTGGGTCCATGGAGACCGCACAAAGTCTGGTGCTGCATGGAATGAAAACCTCAAGGAGCACTGCTGCTGGTCTGCAGATGCATGCCTGCACCCCTGCAGGCCTGCAGCAGTCTGTCCACGAAGCCCTCAATTATGCACAAATTCCATGCAGTCGACACCAAGAAGACACACTTTTAAAGGTCTCATTTTTGGTTCTTGAGCCTTTGGGAGACAGGAGTGCCACATTTCAGCCCTCCCTTGTTCCCTGCACACCTTGTCTTCTCTCTGGGCAAAACATTAAACATGCTCGTGACAGGACTGGATAAACCTATCTGTGGAAGACACTAAGATCAAACACAACTCCTGTAAACAGGAACTTTATTAAACTACCTGTTCCATAAAAGCACATATAAATGGACCTTTAAATACATTCAGTTCATCTTCAACAAATTTATGTAGAAACATATTTACATTTCTCCATTGCATACATTATTTTTCTAAACTTACTACCAATAAAAGGTAATAAGAAGAGTGACCACCTGCTCACACAGATTCACAGGGCTGGGGACACTATCAATTTTCAGGTCACCCAGCTGATTCAATCTGACAGCACCAAAATTCCTCCTGAGCAGCTTTTAAGCTTTGGCCCCTGTTGGTGTGTGTGTGTGGGGGGGGGGCACTGGGAAGCTGATCCAGGGGTAGAGGGGTCCTGGACTCTTAGAGACCATCATGGAGGCCAAGTCCCTTCTGTGGACTGGAAGACAGATGCTTACAGGCAGGAAATGATTTAGAAAGGCCACACAGCATGGGGACACAGAAAGAACTGGATGTGGGAGGGGACAGTCTCCAAGGGTTTCTATTCCTTCTCAATCCAGAAGCTCATGAACTCTTTCATCCATTTCCCATCCACCCATGGGCCCTGTGTTGGGATGGCTGAGTCTACCTGGTTCAGTATTGACATCTTGGTCTGCTGGAGATGGTGAAAAACTGCTCAGGACACACGTTGAGCAGCCCAGGCCTGCCCGCTCAGGGTGTTTTAAAGAAGTCAGGGCCTTACTTCTACCCTTCCCCTCACCACCTCAAGCTGACTTGAGGCAGCTCCCTGCTAAGAAATGGAAGACAGCACCTCTCCAGAAAGAGACAGTAGCATGACTCACCACATCTGCAGATGCCTGGTCAGTCTAAAGTTAGGACTTCAGAAACAAGTGAGCCAAAGGGAGGGGAAGGCCTTTAAAACAAAGTTTATAAGAATTCCTCCATTTATCAGGTTCTAGAGAAAAACAGCGAAGCAGGCCTTGGGTAGGAACTAGTCTTTCTTTTGAATGAAATCTGATTTTTCCCTCAAATGTTTCTGATACAAACATTTTTTGTTCTGAAATCTTTTTTTTTTTCTGGACTGCTTAAAACAAAGCAACCAAGCTTGACTTTTAAAAAAGATTTAAAAAGCACTGCACCAGGGAAGAGAAGTAAACATTTCAAAGTATGGCTGAAACTAAGTCTGGTGGCACACACCTGTCATCCCAGCACATAGGAAGCTGAGGCAGGAAGACCATAAATAGAGGTCAACCTGGAGTACAGTGAGACCCTGCGTCATTTTACAAGAAGTATCACCGAGGGGATGGCACTCAGCTCCAGGTGACATCTGAAAAGGAGCTACAGTGGACAGCAAAAGGGAAGGAGCCCTTTCAACCAGAGAGAATGCATATCAGAGAGGCCATGTCTTGGATTTACAATAGGCACACATGGGGAAGGAAGCTGGATGTGCTCAGACGAGTAGCCCCCTGATATCTTCCCATTACAATACAGCACTGTGGATCGGACAAAACCCAACACTCTAATTGTGACCGCAATCATTGAGGGGAATCTACCTGACATCTTTGGGGGGCCCCTGAACACACAGCAACAGCTGATTTCTCCACCTGAGTCTGACATCCCTCCTGGTCACCTGAAGCCCTGACCCAGAGTCATGTGAGGAGTGAGCAAAGCTGAAAGTCCTCAGGAGACAGTTGTAATCTACAGCACCCAAGGGCTTGTGAGCAGCCAGATGCCGCCTTGGGGTGCTGTGTGGGCAGGTGAAACCTTGAGGCTAGGGAACACAGGAAGGTTACAATGTCTTCATATTAAGGATATATATATATATATATATATATATATATATATATATATATATAATTTTTCTCCCTAGGAGGCATTTCACTCTACAAAAAGAACCACCTAAAACAACATTTTATTTTTACAATATTAAAAAAAGTCTTTGATATATAAAAACTGGCCAGAGAATTTTTTTCACTTGTTATAAGAATGTCATCTTACATGTCCAGTCTATCATAGGACCTTTTTGTCTCAGAGGCAGGAGTTAGGGTTGGGGTTGGTGTGGAGGCCAATACAGCTGCAGTTCACACAGGGCTGCAGGCCACAGGCCTCCCGCTTCTACCTGTAGTGATGCAGGTGGTACCAACGGATTGTTGAAGTGTAACAAGACAAGGGGAGCTAACCACATCCCCCAGCGAGTCCTCTCTACCTGAATCCTAGAAGGCAGAGAGGCAAACAGGGCCCATCACTTCCTCAGTGGCTGCAGGATTCTCCCCAGGGTGGCCCGTCCTGAGTCCTTCAGTCTGAGGGAGGCCCTCTCTGCTGACCCTCTGCCCTTTATCAGGGCCTCTCCGTTGGCACTGGGACCCTCAGCAGACTCTGGACATTTCTTGGGGGACCGGGCACTACTGGCTCGTTTCAGGGTACTACTGTCCTTAGAGGCGGCATCCTCAGGGCCACCCTTGACCCTCAGCTGCCGCTGGGAGACTGTCCGCGTGATGCCAGGGACTTTTGTCACAGGAGGGGAATCAGTTCGCATGCACCGAGATGAGGAGGCCACCGTGTTCCGCGCAAAGCTGGGGACGGTGGATGGGACACGAGGGACATTGGGGGCTGGTGGGGCCTTGGGCTCTTCCTGAGGGCTCTCAGGGTCCTGGGAGTCGGGGTGGCTGACCTTGTTTTCTTCGGTCTTCTGTCTGGGGATGTTCCTGAGGGGTTTGGCGCTGGGCTTCTTGAGCGAGACCCTGTGCGACAGCAGGGTCTCTTTGCCCAGCTTCGCGCTGCTCCCCCGGGACAGCCTGGTCTCCTCGGCCACAGGCCCAGCTCCCAAGGTGTGCCTCCTGGGCGACGTGTCCAAGGTCCCCCGCACGGAGCTCCTGCGTGCCGGCAGTGTGTCTGTGCTGCTGGGGGTCTCCCGAGATGCTCGGGATGACGCCTCGGGCCGCTTCCAGCCCCCCGCGCCCCTGCTGGACTTGGAGATGGGCACCACCTTGCGCATGCTCTCATTCTCCGAGGAGGTCAAGGTGCGCACTGGCTTGGACGCAGCGCCCTGGCTGCGCCGGACGCTCCCAGCTTTCACGGCCCCCACGCTTGACTCTTTGAGGGGGGTTCTCTTGGGCCCGATGGCTTCTTTCCCTCTGCCGGGTCTGTCCCTGGGAAGGCCGTCCTGGCAGCTGGAGTTACTCTTCCCGGAGATGGAGTCAGGTGTCTCCCCAGGGGGGTTGGAAGCAGGGCTGGAGGACACCTCGCTGCTGCCCACCTCTCCAGTCCCAGGGGACACGGAGCCATCTCCGTCCCTCTCTTCCTCAGGCTGTGTGTCTCCAGTCCTGGAGTCCGTGCCCTCGGAGCAGTCCAGGGTCAGAGAGCAGTCGGTGGTGTCTGACACATACAGCAGAGGCCCAGGGTCCTTGTCCTCAGGGTTGCTGTCACCCACGGACACCAAAGCCCCGTTGCTGGGCTCATCAGGGGCAACCCCATCATCCTCCAAGACTAGGCTCACTGGTGTCTCCTGGGGAGCTGTGGCCGTGGACGTCAGGCTGGTCAGGCTGTCACTGGCTGCACCGAGGGACGGTGTGCTCCCATTCCCTGGAGACTCCAGCTCCTTGGGGCTGAAGTCATTCAGAGTCAGTTGGGGTGTCTCTGGCAGGCCCTTGGGACTCTGGAGGTCAAACTGGGTCAACCCTGTCACCAGTTCATGCTCCTTAATGCCCAGAGCCAATGGCGAGAGTGGGCGGGTCCAGGAGGGACCCAGGCCCACAGGTTCACTGTTCCTCTTTCGGAGGACCCTCACCCCATCACGCCCGATTCTGGGGGAGACGGAAGCAGGATCTCCCTGCTGGGGCGATGGAAGGTAGTTCTGGCAAGCAAGGTGGGGGGCTTTCTCCAGGTTCTCTAAGGCCTGCGGTTCGTGTGCCAAGTTGGGGTCACGGTCCTGATGTTCTCTAGGCTCCATCCAGGCGATGGTGTGACGTGCCTGCCGGGGACTGCTCCGGGGCAAGCTGTTGAACTTGTTGGGGTCCTCAGGAGTGCCGGTGGTGCTCTCCAAGAACGTCAGCAGCTCACGGTCAGCAGAGGTGCCCAGGGAGAGGCGGGAGCGACGGGTATTGGGGGGCCGGTAAGAGGGGCTGATGGGCCTGGGGTGCAGAAAAGACGGCAGGTCCTCGGTGCCCTTCTTAGAGAGCGACTCCACGTCATTCTCACTGCTGCTCCTGCCAAAGCCCCCAAGCTCCCCTGCTGCCCAGGAGCGCCTCTTCTCTTCCAGCTCCTTGAGCCGCTGCACCTGCCTCAGCTCGTGCACCTCCCGGTCACGGTTGTCCTAATTGAGAGAGTGGAGAGGAGCCAGCATGAGACATTGGGGGGGGGGAGGCATGCAATTCTAGAGTCAACTAACCTGAATGTTAATGAGAAATGCTGATGTGGACAGCCCTGGGTCCTGTCCTGCATAGAGAGGCTGCGTTTATCTGCACATGTATGTATGGGGGAGGAGAGGTTTCCCAAAGCAACTTGGGGATCTGACCAAGGGGCACACTAGGCTTGGCTCCAACAATCTGTCTGCAGTTCCCATTTGTTTCCCCCTCAGCCCAGTTTCCAGCTTCCAGCTTCCAGGGTGGGCTATGTAATTCCACACTTACAAGCAATGTCAACTCCAAGGAAAGCTACGTGAGCTAGGGCAGAGAGGAAAATACTCTAGATGTTAAGAGTCCAGCTGGGAGCGGAGGCCCACGCCTTTAATCCTAGCACTTGGTAGGCAGAGGTAGGAGGATTGCTGTGAGTTCAGGCCACCCTGAGACTACACAGTGAATTTCAGGTTAGCCTGGGCTAGAACTACATTTTAAAAAAAAAAAAGAAAAGAAAAAAAAGAGTCCCCAAATTGTAGCATGTGTTGCACGGACACATCCACACACACTTATACACGCTCCTGTACACATACTCCTATGTAGCACACACCATCTAATAATGATTTGGTACATTAATGCATGTCCAAGATAGTAAATAAGAGATGCCTTTAATTGCGTTCTCTGACTGCTCCCTGGTCAGAAATAAATGCCACAAATGTCCGCCCCCCCCACCAGCTGCACCTATTCCCACAGGTGTGCTTTATAATCCGTCAGCCTTCTGCTGCTGCAATCACCTGGCCCTACCCAGTGACACAGAACCCAAACACATGCCTCACCTGCCAGTACAATTTCATATGCAGGCACCCCTCAGGATATGTAGGGACTTTGTTTCTGCCCCTCCCCCCTTGGACACTCAAGTTCCTTATAGAAAATACTACAGCAGTTGCATATAACCTATGCAGATCCTTAAGTCTTTTTTAAAAAAATATTTTATTTATTCATTTTCAAGCAGAGAGATGTGTGTGTGTTAGAGACAGAGAGAGAGAGAGAGAGAGAGAGAGAGAGAGAGAGAGAGAGAGAGAGAGAGAGAGAGAGAGAGAGAGAGAGAATACTAGGGCCACCACCTTGTGGGTCTGGCTTATGTGGGTCCTGGGGAATTGAACCCAGGGCCTTAGGCACTGGAGGCAAGTAAGTGCCTTAACCGCTAAGCCATCTCTCCAGCCCCAGATCCTTAAGTCTTCTCTAGATTATTTATACTGTAATAGAATGCAATGGAAATACTAGGTGTGTACTGTTTAGCACAAGTATGACTTTGTTTTTTGCAGCCATCAGATTACCAAAGATCTCCGTTTCATCTCTCGGTGGCCACAGCAAGCTAAATCCTTTGAGATCTCTAACCCAATACCTTGAACATCCCTGTTCCAAGATTTTTGGAAAAAAAAACTATTTTCAGCTTGTTCTGTGAGCATGGTAGGATTTGTGTCATAACTCACGGGTCGTGAGATCCGTGTAATCATGTAGTTACAAGGGACCTCACAAATCTGTTATTGTTAGCAGTTTTTATTTAAAAATCCATTTCCTCCTCCAGTGGACTTTCCTTTCCAAGTTTCTGACAGGCTCTGGCTGGGGACTCTTGGCTCCTCCTGTAGCTCTAGCCTGAGGCTTCCCAGGGTCTCCGAGCCTCTCAGGCTTTGTATTTTTAAGCCTATCCATGTGGGGGTAGCCTAGATCCTGACTGTCATGACAATTGGGCTGGAGGTGGTCTCATAGGCCAGTGGCATCCAGGGGGGCAGTGACAGCCTCAGAAATAGCCAGTGTGGCCTCTGCCACCCTCTCCCCCTCCACCCCCTCCACCCTCCCATAGCTGAGTTCACAACTTGGACAGAGACCTATCCATGTGGCCACAGGCTCAGCCTCCTTCTCTTAGCTGGATGGAGAAAGGTAAGGAACTCAAAGAGATTCTCGACTTGAGAGAAATGTGACTAGTTAATTCCTTCAAGAAATTCAACTATGGACAAGTCTGTAAGAGCTCAAGGACCTGGGTTCAATTTCACACCAAATAAAAATAATAAACACTAAAATAAAATAAGATATTATAGGGCAAGAAATTACTCAAGTGACTCTGGTCACCCCCTGAAATGAAGAGATTCAAGATGCTGTTTTGTGGGTCTGGCTTATGTGGGTAATGGGGAATTGAACCCGGGGCCTTAGTTACTGGAGGCAAGTGCCTTAACCTCTGAGCCATCTCTCCAGCCCTTCAAGATGCTATTTTGATGATAGCAAAACCCGGCCCAGCAACCCAGAGGGTTTTTTTTTTTTTTTTTTTTTTTTGAGGCAGGGTCTCGCTCTAGCCCAGGCTGACCTGGAACTCATCATGTAGACGCAGGGTGGCCTCAAACTCATGGCCATCCTCCTACCTCTGCCTCCTGAGTGCTGGGACTAAAGGTGTGTACCACCACACATGGCTAACCCAAAGGGTTTTTTGACTTCTGAATTCAACTCAGAGATAACTACAATGAGTGTCTAAAGGGCAAAAAACATGGCTGCTGTGCTGAGAATGGCAGCAGGCTCCCTTGATGGGGAGAAGTTCAAGGCCAAGCTGGCCAAGGGCAAGAGCTCCCATGGTGCTGGCACTATGGTGATGAGAAACGATGAAGGGGAGACAGGAAGCAGACACTCCCTTCTGAGAAGGCTCTAAGTAAAACGGTTCAAGTTTACAGGAGATTTCTAAGTACTGTGATTCCCCAGTACCCATGTCAAACCAGAATCACAAAGTGGAGCACGTGTCTAGAGTTGGTTTGCAATGGCAAGAGGCTCTGGTGTGCCCATTCCTTCTCTCTCTTTCTCTGGCAAATTAATAAAAATATTCTAAAGAAAACATAAAATCTTCCACTTTATTTCTTTTGCCTATGTTAAGCCAAGTCTAGCGAAACGCTTTCCAGACATGCTGTCTGAACAGCAAAGGTTGCCAAGTGTCACACTCCTGATGGACAAGCAGAGCTACCTCCCAGTCATCCCCACTAGGGCCTGGTGTGTCACTTGATCACATGCTTCTGAACTCAAGCTACTGATCCACCTTTCTGTCATGGACAGAGGACTGGAGGAGCGAGCAGAAAAATGAAAAAAAAAACCCCAATGTCTCTAGGACAGGACAGTGTCACCAGCCATACCTTAACTGCTTTGTTGAACCTGATACAGAAATCCCTGAAGATTTGAAAGCATTCGTCCAGTTTCATGGTTTCTTTGTCTTCGCAGAAAAAATCTATAAGCGTGTGGGCCTCTCCCTGAAGCTCCCGTTTCCAGCTCTCCAGTTCCATCAGCTTTTCCATGGCAAACTACAGAAAAACAGACAGGGACAAGTTTGGTAAATAAGGTCAGCTGAGGTATTGAGACACCCTGCCTGGTGTCTGGGGAAGATGCACTGCTCCCAGGGTTCAATTTCAGGTCTCTGGAAAAGGCAGGTTCACTTTAAGGCTGCTGTACTCAGAGCCAAAATGAAAATAAGTTAACCCAAACTAAACCTCAGGAAAGCAAGGTGACCTCCTGTGTGAGAGAGACACAGAGCCACAAAATAAGCCAGCGGCACACACCTGTGACCCCAACCCTCAGGAGGTTAAGGCAGAGGGAGTGAGAGTACAAGGTCATTCTGTCTCATTCATAAATGAATAAAGAGCTTTAACCCATAGGATGTCACTAACAAAACTGCCACCGTTCAGGCCACTAGAAATGTCATCCAGATACACAGTTGGTTTCATTAAGAAAATCTCCCAGGATGGGAAGATGGCTCAGTGGTTAAAGATGCTTGCTTGCAAAGCCTGTTGGCCCAGGTTCGATTCCCCAGTACCCATGTCAAACCAGAATCACAAAGTGGAGCACATGTCTGGAGTTGGTTTGCAACAGCAAGAGGCCCTGGTGTGCCCATTCCTTCTCTCTCTTTCTCTGGCAAATTAATAAAAATATTCTAGAGAAAACATAAAATCCCCCACTGTATTTCTTCTGCCCATGTTAAAAATGGACTCTACTGGCCAAGGGTTTTACTGTAGGGCCGCTGAAGTTAATTTGTCCTAACAAGTGGCCTATGTTGTCCTATAAAGAGGAAGTTTACACTTAATCCCAAATCAGCTCTATAGGGTCACTGTCGCCTGAGCAGGATGAAGCCTGGGGTGCTACCTGTGTCAGCTGGGTCCATGTTTGAGGTGGATCAGAACACTCCTGGAAAATCAGATGGGTCCCATTCCAATTCCCAGTATGCTGCTTGATTTTTTCCCCAGTTCCTCTGGGATATATGACTTTCCAAGTGGTAGAGATGGAAGAAGCATTTTTGTCCCCACTAAATTCCTAAGGCATCTAGAATGGGATCTATGGTGTCCAAAAGTCCCAGGAAGAGTTTTCTGACACAGGCCTGTGACCTCTCTGAGCTATAATGAGGAGGTAACATGGTGAGGAGGAGGAAGAACTCCCTTACAGCCTCCTGGGAAACTCAGTGTGATGGTTAGATTTTGTTGTCAACTTGATCTTTTTAATTATCTTGGGTGGGTCTCTAAGGATGTTTACAGGAAGGCAGCCTCTTAGTAGGGGGAAAGATATAAGAAGCTCAAAGAAGCTGGAAATAAACATCCTTTCCTGTATGGGCCATGCAGGAAGGAAATTCCAGAGACTGAGAAAGCCATTAAGTTGGATAGGGTTGCAAGACCCCAACCTAAGCCTATATAAAGGAGAAGAAATTCTCCTTGGCCCTCCTGCCTGTTTGCTATTGTGTGTGTGGTGTAAGTGATGGGTTTTTCTCTCTGCTTGGACCTGTGAAAGAGGGCCAGTCTCTTTCGGTATTATGGAATTTCCGGAACCTCAATCTGTAGTTTCAATATTTTCCTCCCCCAAATTGTGCCTGGTTTGAAGATTCATCCCGGCGGTTTGTGGCTGACTACAACACTCATTATTTTATAGTCTTTCCTATATTGGTATTGACTGGCAAAAAGGCTATGTAAAGGACCATAGGAAGCGTACTACTTCATGAAATCACATGTGTGTTCACTGAAAAAGACTTTCAGCAGCCAGGGATATAATTTAGTTGGTCCAGTGTTTGCCTGGCAAGCACAAAATCCTAATCCCCAGCACTGTAGAAACCAGGTGTGGTAGCACACACCTGTAATCCCAACATTTGGGAGGTAGTGGCAGAAAGTTCAGAAATTCAAGGTCATCCTCGATTAACTACATATCAAGTTTGAGGCCAGCCTGAGTATTTGACACCTAGAGACTTACATATGAACAAGTTCTTTTGGAGTGAGGGGGCTGGGCCTACAGTGTGGGAACATTATGGGTTACCCACCTTTGAGAAGGGAAATTGCTAGAACCTGAAAAGAAATTCCTTTCAGACGCCTAGCTCCCACCCAGTCCAACCACTTTCCTCCATAAAGGGCCTTTGCTTAAGCCAAATGCATTGTAGAGGTAGTAGGAAACCAAAACTATTCAGGAAAGTGAATACCAGGGAGAGCAATACTCTGAGTCAGTAGCCCAAGGCAGTGAGTATCTTCCAGCTGCATTTTTCTATATGGAGAGAGGGTTTTCAGGGAGGGATGCGTCTTTGCCTGCCATTCCTCTGCAGGGCAGAAGATGGATTCAAGCCAAGAAGAGCTCAGCTGTTGGGGAAAGGGGCCTCCTGACAAGGATCTGTATGGGTGCAAGAGGCCACCTCCCAGGGCTCCTCTGCAGAGTCTGTGGGCATGGACCAAGTACCAGGAAGGAAAAGTCTAACTGAGCCGAGGTCGCCCTTAGCACCTGGGACAATGAAACACTCTGTGGACCTGAAAAACAACCACGGTCAAGTTCCACTCCAGGAGTTCCACGGCACAAAACAAAGGTGCTCTGGCAAAGAGTGACAAGATTAGCTGTCATGGTGTCAACCTCAAATTTCATCACTAACATGCCTGTTATGGATCCAGGTCCCAGTGTGTCTCGCCTGAATGGTTCAGATGGTGAAATAGAGCTGTAAGGAAAAAAAAAAAAAAAAAGGAAAAATGTGTTCCTGTTGACTTTCTGCTCAAAAACTTTGAATTAGGGCTGGCACTGTAGTTCAGTAGAGAAACAAAAATAAGCAAGGAAACAAACAAATAAGCAAAAAACTCAACCAACCAAACAAAAAAGTCCAGTAAGCCTTAAACAGCTGTGTGCTCTGTGTGCTTACAGTTAGAAGTCCTGTGTTTCCAAACAAGCGTCCCGAAACCTGTGGCCTGATCTAAACCCACTTTCAGAAACTGTAGCCCAGTATTTAAGAAGTTGAATTTCAGAATGAAAACCGCCTAGCTGTGTGGCTCATTTTACTGAGATCGAAAGGACTCCCAGGGCCTAGATGTCAGTGGTAGAGTGCTGCCCAGCATGCACAAAATCCCGAGTTCCACCCCCAGAACTGCCAGAGAAAAGAACAAACACAAGCAAGAAAAACATTTAACGAGCTCAAACAAGGTCACCTATTAAAAGCGGTCTAGAGGTGAGGAGGAGGAGGCCCAGCCGGTCTTTCTTTATCCTAAACCATCTGTAGTAGGAGTTAGTATAAAATTGTAGCTGGAGGTATACCTCAGTGGTACAGCATGGGATAATCAGGCCCAGCCATAGGTTTGATCCCCAGCAATGCAACAACAAAAAATTTAGTGTTAAGACATTAATACTTAAAATAAGAACTTGGGGGATGGAAATAACCAGCCTTGACATGTAGCAGTTCTTTTGGGATTTCTGAATTTGTTTTGTATACCTGACTGCTCACTGCCGTTCGGTGTTTGGGTGGTGAGGGTGATGAAAATAGCATTTGTATCGCTGCTATACTTTCAGAGGGGCTGGAGATACAGCCCAGGTGTAGAGCACTTGCCTAGCACGTACAAAGCCCTGGGTTCTATCCCCGTCCCCAATGAAGAGTGCGCTTGAAAGGTACAAGTGCTTGATTATACCTGAAAGCAAATACAGTATGCATGGTAAGCAATAAAATGTTCAGACTATTTCCAAGTAGCCCAACTAAAGAACAAGAGGCCTTGGTGGCCCAGCCTCAGGGTCAGCTGTCCCAGCCCAGTGCCATGGGAGGCCAGCTATACAGACTCCCCCATTCCCTGCCCACTCCTGCAGTGGTCTCAGATGTTGCCACTTTTATGTTTTTAAATAAGGAAGATAAAAGAAATATGTCAGACTATGTGATTAGTGAGTCACAGTGAGCTGTCTCTCACAAACATGTCTACTCTGCTGGTTTTTGTTGATGTTATTCGGAGCAGCGCCTGACACACCCTGTGGACAGATACATTCTCGTGTTAATGGGCATCTGGATGGTGTGTGCTCTGCTGCCCTAGGTAGAAATCATGCCCAGACTCAGAGGGTATTTTCCCTGGGGAACAAGTGCAGAAAGCTTATCCTGGGTTCTCTGGTGTTGGGGATGAGCTCTGCAGAGCTCTCTTCTGTTTTTCACAAGTGTGATGGCTACAGAGTTGCCAGGCAGAGTCCCAGGAACCATGTCCTGAGCAGGCCAAGGAGTCAGCAGGCAGTCGAAGCCCCGCCCCTAAACAAATCCCTTGGGTGAGGGGAGGAGGACACAGGGAAATGTATGCCCAAGCACCTGCTGGCACCACACACCTGCCCAGGGAAGCAGGGGACTGACCTGAAGGAAATCTTCCATCTGCCGGTACAGCTCCCCATCCCGCTGCACGTTCTCCCGCAGCGATCTCGTCCTGACAAACAGCGAGTGCAGCTCGGCCTCGGTGTTCTCCAGAGACAATCTGTGGAAGGAGGGGCAGAGTGGGCAGCTGGCACCCGGGGCCGTGTCATGTGGGTATACCAAACAAGACCCATTTTTGGCCAACTCCGGAAAAGAGAGGGGAGAGCCACTGTGATCCTATCTATCTAGGCCTGAATTTAAATAGCAAGGGTTACCACGTGTTTTTCTAAGAGGTGAGTGCTTCCTAAACTCACATGGTTCAAAGAGATCAGCCCACCACTCTGTTCCTATAGGTGACAAAACCCTAACCACAGGATTTTTCATCTCCTAGGTCTGAACAAGCTTCCCTTGCGTTACAAAGTTCTCCCTTGTGAGGGCTAAAGCAATGACAGGCCTCATGCACATCCCATGGTCAGGCCGCGTGAGCTACCCATATTTGACAAAGAACTAAAACACTGCCAACAGCTCTGTCCATGGCTGCGCTGGTTGTAATGATTTTACTATACACATGCAATTAAGATTAGTAGGACATGAGGGTTGGGTTATTTTTCTCCCAGGACAGCGAGCAGGTGAGACCTCAAATTCAGGGGAGATTTGTGAATTTGGATGCTTCTTTGGTCAATGCTACATTTTCCAAGCATTACGTTTTTCACCTTTACTGGTCACTGATGCCTGTCTGAGATCGAATTGTTTTCCACTTGTACGCTTCATTTTTCCTTTTCAGATAAACCTTATAAGAAGGGGGTTTTCTAAGACAATAATATTCAGCCAAACCTATCCAATGCTGGCCAGAAATGCCAGCTCAACAATGTCACAGTAGTCTTTCTTTCCTTATATGGATCTTAGCAATATCTCTAGTAGTCTGAGTAAAAGTATTTCCACACAAATTTCTTTTCAGAATTCAAAAACAAAAGTTTGTTTTCCTATGAGAGGTTCATTTTTCTTGGGGGAATAATCAGGTGATCTGTCAACAACATGAATTATGAAGTGTTTATACCTCTGCACTGATAATCATCTTTTCAGAAAGACATATAATCTGTGGTGAGAAGTCAACAACAGACACTGGCCAATGACAGGGCTGTGAACTGTGGTTCATTTGTTTATAGGAAGATGGCTCGTAACTGTCATAGCTAGCTATAGTCATTCACATAATAAGTACATGACCTAGCCAGCCATGTTGGCATACAACTGGAGTCCTGGCTACTTGGGAGGATGAGGCAGGAAGACTGTTTCAGCCTAGGGGTTCCAGGACAGTTTGGACAACATGTGAAACCCCCATCTCAAAAAAAAAAAAATACAGGTTATGAGCTAGCTGATACATGCAGCAGTGAGCTGAGCCAGCTTCTGGGAAGCAATTAGAATATCTCTACCCAACTGCATTCCATTACATAATTCTGTCAGCTGTGGAAAGCAGCTGGGACATTAGTATTGTGGCAAAAAAAAAAAAATCATCGAATGGGACCATTTTAAACTTTTTCCTTGAAGAACTACTTATTTGAAATATTTACCATAGGGTAAACTATACGTTAAAAATCAGAATCAAAATAGTACATACATACAGAGTATGGTTACATTAAAACCTGTACCTATATTAGGATTAGAAGCAAATTAGGGTGATGTAATTAGAGTTTTATGCTTGGTAGATACTTCTCAGTAAAGTGGAGTGACTAATTTAAATTAAATCAAATCCTTTCAGAGCTCTTGGTTTGGTTCCAAACCCTTTTTAATGCCATAGAAAATAAATGTAGCATGTTAGATTCCGCCAGGACACAGTGATGTATGGCCCTGAAAGTCTGACTGATCTTCACCAACTCCCAAAGATGCTGTGCAGTTTAATCTTCAGGGTGTGGGACACACTCGAAGCTATTAATCCTTATTTTTTATATTGATGGTATTCATTTAAATATATTAAAATAGGTTTTGTTATTTAAGAATACAGATTAATTTTTCAAAACCCCTCCACCCACCCACCCCCACACACATTTCTGTCAAGCCAAGGAAAAGGAGGCCTGAAAGTTCAATAAAAGAAAACTTTTTAAAGTAAACGACTCCAATCCAAACTCTGCTATTTTCACATGAAGACAGTCAAAGAAACTGACGTCTCCCAATGCCGCTTTGTGTCCTCCTCACTCACCTGGCAGCCTCTTGCACGTGATGCAACTTTTCAGAAAAGTTTAGAAGGACAGCATCATGCTTCTGGGCTTCCTGGAACAAAAACAGAACTTTTCTCACTGGCTGGGTAACCCTGGAAGGAAATGATTTCCCCAGGGCTTAAAGGTGCTTTCAAATCATTGCTGTTTTTGTCATTGTTGTTGTTAGCTTGCTACATTCAGAACAATTCCTTGAGCCGTGAACTCTGATATTCTCAGTAAGAGTTCCCAGAACTCCCCTGCTGTCCCTGAGCAAATGATCCTGACATGTAATTCAACTCATGTGCACTGAAACCTAATGGAATGAAGTAGAAGCTTAGGGGGCCCATGGTTTCCAAGGGAGTCCGATACATCTTGCCTAAATCCCACCCATCTTTGTGAGTCTACCCTGAGATGAGCAAGATGCCCTCAGCTGTTAAACCAGTTTGTAAGCTGACTTGAATCAGAGGCGCTCACACCAAGGAGGTGTCTGGATTCTTCAGCAGTTTGGAGGCTGAAAGGGAGCCAGGTATGAGGGAGGCATTCCTGACTTGGCTTCCTTCCTACATGGTCAGGGACCGAGCCACTCAGAGCCAATGGACACATGTGTCAGAAAGAGCTCCAGAACGGATCTCAGGCTGGATAAAGAAGTTTATCTGAACGCCTTGAACATTGACTTTTCAACAGTTACTGAGGGCTGACAGCGTGGCTGAGTGACAGAATGTTTGTGGAGCCCTGGGTCTCATCCTCAGATCCCAAAGAAAAGAAGCCATGGATAGAGTCAGACTCCAAACCCTACAACAGCAGACACACTCTGACAACAGTTCTGGGGGGAGGGGGAGATGATCTTTCTCATTTAATTGGTCACAAATCTAGCCCATCCTACATCAGAAGATTCAATACTCTCCATCCCTACAGCCAGTAAGTTTGGCCTCCAGCTCTCAAGAAACAGTTAGAGACAGCTGCTGGGAAGGGTCCTTATTTCTACTTCTTGCTCTCCTCCCTCCCAGTCACTCCTGTGCCTTATTTTCCTAAAACCAAAAACACTGGTCATGTGATTACGCTGTGCAAAACTCCTGTCGGCTCCCCACAGCTAAAGCACGAAACCTAAACCTGCACCTCTGACATTTGAATCCTTCCTGGGCAGACAGGCTTTCCCAGCCTCTCCTCTCCAGTAGCTCAAACGGGAAATGTACACACTACAGAGTCTGCAAACAACCCACCTTGCCCTTTCCTGACCTCTATCCTATCTAATGCTTTGGGACAACTGTACTCAACAGGGATTCTTCGCTCATCTCTCTCTCTCTCTCTCTCTCTCTCTCTCTCTCTCTCTCTCTCTCTCTCTCTCTCTCTCTCTCTCTCTCTCTCTCTCTCCCATTTCCACCTACCTGTGCGACAAAATGCAAAAGATTCATCCCAGGTTTATTTGCTTTTGTGTCTGCCAATTTGAGCAAAGAAGACAGTTTAAATCCGACAGCATTGCCGGCATACCCTCCCTAAGAAAGACAAGGCAAGAGAAAGAATTACATTAAGCCTTTAGTCAGACAATAAGGCTTTTTAATGGTTTTGGATTTTACTTACTGCATTCATAATATTCCCAGCCTGGAGCACCAAGTGTAATATTGAGTGTAGCTCCTCACAGGACATCAGTTCTGGAAAAAAGAATATACCACAGTGCCTTCAAGAAGCCTTTCCCCTCACATACACAGAAGATAGCTACCACATCCATGTTCAAGTGTGTCAGAAGCAAGCTGTGACCCTAAACTCTAAATGGACTGAAGACACAAAGCAGCACATTTAATGTATACCAAAGACATCATCTGCTACTGGTAAACTATGCCACAGTGTTTAGCTGGGGATCAAACAGGCAGGGCAGTTAAATATCACAAAATAGCTCACTGACAACAATTTTCAAGAACTAGAAAACATCAGGGCCTAAAGAAAGCAGTATGCTGTGTGATGGGCATGGGTTTTCTTCTCAGTAGTTGCTGCTTTACTATTTCTCACTCCCCTTTAAGACTGGATTGATGGAATATGAAAACCAACAACACGCCACATTTTGCTTAGCCAATGAGTTATGAAAAGATAAAAAAAAAACAGGCTGGGATGACCTGCAAATAACTTGCAAATAACATGTAAATAATAAGCATCCATCCTCAGGTCCGGCACCCAGAATATCTTTCCATTTTATTCAAAGCTATGCATTTTGTTTGGATTGGTTAAAGGCTATAAAAAGGAACTTACTGTAATAAATTGCAAACCAGCTCCTTACTAATACCAAGTCTCTCATACGTTTATGTAAAGACATACAACTACAATTTTTAGTTTATTAGGAAAGTGAAAAATAAAACTTAATTATCAAAATTACAGGACAGCATAGAAAATGTCACCTACGATATTAATGTAGGTTAATATCTTCAGTAAGTATGTATGACTTTCAAAATACTACGTCTGGATCAGTGCCTATATTTTGTTATCTAAGAAGGCCAGTTTGGGAAGGTTACTCAGATAAGAAAAGTTTTTTTCCATGCCCACAAATTATTGCTCAATATGAAAACAAGTTCTTCCATTGCTATTTGGACAGGAAGAACAATTCTTCTAAAGTTGCTGCAATGGCTTTGGGATGAGAGGCATTCTGAGAGGCTTCCATCATGGGAGGAGAAAAATCCCTTCTCATTTTTAGTGTCCTCTCTAACATGAAGAAAATGTGGTGATCTGAAGGGGAAGCTTGTATCTCACCACAGGCCAGAGCAACTGAACAGGAACGTCTACTAGGAACACAGTTTCATAAGAGCAACTAGCGTGTGAGTGCGCAGGAGCAGGACGAGCCTATGCCTGGGAGCTGAGCGGAGGCGGCCACGATGCTGCTGGCCTGCTTCTCAGGACCAGAGGCGAAGCCCCAACCTGCCATGTGAGCCCTGACTGCAACTCAGAGAGGAGGCTGGGCCGTCAAGAACTTAGCCTTGCTTCAAGAAGTGAAAATGACCAGCTGGCCCCCCTCAAACTCAAGTGGCCCACCATGCTGGAGCCTAGAGGAAAGAAACTGAAGAACAGAAACCTCAGGACCCCAGGCAGGAAAGTCACACTTTTGAGCCTGGAAGGGGGTAGGTATGTTTCTGGAAAGTCTGACCAGCAACCAACAGAGGCCAGAGAAGGGAGGAGACATCACTGGCCCAGAGGACAGGCTTTGTGACATTAAACATTCATACTACATACACAGTACCATATACACATATATACGATATACCATATATACCACACACACACTCACCACACCCCACCACACATCACATACTTTGATACCATGTCTACCACACATATACAGTATACCACACATATCCCATCCACCCAGACACAGTACGTACCACACTCCATATATCACATACCACACATACTGCAAACTACATACCATACATACTAAATGCCACACATACACACAGTACACAGTACTTACCATACCACACCCACATAGAGATGCAACATGCCATGTACTACACATATCACACACATTACATAGCACATACCCCTTCCCCACGCACACACATACACCACACACCGAAAGCTAACCAAGTTGAGTAAAGAGCAGGCTGTGACTAGCAAGCCCGAGATGAAAGAAAATCTCTCGCAGAGAAAGATAACATGCAAATTAATATTCATCAGGAGAAAAAAAAAACAAGTGGAAAAAACTTTAAGTGCGTCCCTACCAACTTCTCGTTTCCCTTCCCAGGTGATCTAAAAATGGGACTTTCCATTTCTAATTTCAACTGAATTTTTAAAAATTAATAAGCTGCTGCCAAAATCAATAACAGCGACTCAAGCGGAGGATCACCTGTCCACTTACCTTTCGTTGCAGTTCTTAAAATTGTTATGTCTGTGTACAGCGAAGAGCAAGAAGGCAGAAACTCCTTCTTCAGTACCATGGCTTCGATCCGAAGTGAATAGCTGAAAAGAGAAATGAAAAGTCAAGCTGTAGCAGTCCGGGACCGTTTAAAAATCTTGCTCCACCAAGAACAGCGGCCAGTGACTGAATCCTTACTTTGGCACCTGAATTAAGTAGTGTAGAAAGGAGTCGGCCAGGGACAGCTTGGACACATCGCCACTAAATGTTTTTAACTTCTTTACCTAAAAGACAAAAGAAAAGGGAGCAGGGGAGACAATTATTGATGAAAATTTAAGATCACTTTAGGTGTTATATTAGAGTCCTCCTAAGAAAATGGGATTTTAGTGGTAAATTCAAATTAATAAAAGTGAAGTCCTAAAAAAAAAAGACAGACAGAAAAAGAAAACCCATGCTACTTTGTATGTATATATACACACACATACACACACACACACATAGATATATACATGCTACTTTGTATATATATATATATATGGTTTTCTCAAGGTAGGGTCTTACTCTAGCCCAGGCTGACCCAGAACTCACTCTGTAGTCCCAAACTGGCCCCAAACTCACAGTGATCCTCCTACCTCTGCCTCCTGAGTGCTGGGATTAAAAACATGCGCCACCAATCCAATGCCCGTTTTTTAAAGATTTATTTATTATTTATTTCTTATATGCATGGGTATGCCATGACAAATGCCAGATGCTTGGTCCACTTTTTGTATCTGGCTTTGTGTGGGTGATGGACAACGGAACCCAAGCTGACAGGCTTTAACCACTGCGCCATCTCCTGAAGCCCTGCAGCTGAGGATGAACAGAGCACCCCGAGCATTCTAGACAAGCGCTCTGTTACTGAGCTCCAAGCCCACGATGAGAGAGATGGGGCTGGAGCCTTGGCCAGACAGAGACTTCCCAAACACTAAAGAGACATTTGTGCCAGAGAACAAAGACAACCAAGGCGACCTGGGGACCAGGTCTCTTTCCCTCAGGAAAGGTCAGTTTAAACCACCTCACAGCTGAATCTCCATACAGCTTCCTATGTATTCTAAAACTGCCACAGGCATCAGCGGGGAGAAAAATGAGGGTTTTTCTCTGGTTTGGCCAGCTGTAAACAAACTCATCTTCCACTATCAACTTCTGTTTCCTAATTTCCTTTGGAATAAAGCACCAGGTTATGGACTTGAGTGACTTGTAATAGTTTTTGAGGCTTTTCATAGTTCTTACTATGAAGACCAGGCTGGCCTTGAACTCACAATTCTCCTCCCTCAGCCTCCTGAGTGCTGGGATTAAAGGCATGTGCCATCCTACTTTGTTGGTTTTTTTTTCTTTGAAAAATTTGAAGAGCTATTATAGTTACAAACACACCACCTATAACAAGTCATAGAATATGAACCACTAGAATCTTCTGGAAGTTTATAATGCAAGGCAAGGAAACGCATCATTACCAAGGGATGACTTTTCGGTGTTGTTAAGCAATAGTGCGGAAATGAAATCATTGGGAGAAGAAAGAAATGGACAGTCATTATAACGTGATCTTTTAAGTCGTAAATAAACAAAATAGTATTACTTGAAGTAATACTTGAACGAGGTAAGATCTAACACAGATCCTCTTTCTGAAGTTCAATTTCACTTCACTTATAATAACTTACAGGAAGGAGTTATTGTGTTGCTTCTCAGTGTTGGGGATAGAGTTTGTGGCCTTGTGTATGGGAAATATATGCTCCGCCACTGAGTTATACCCCCAGCTTGAGCTCTGGTATCTTAAGGTGAATATAGGTTGGCTTTTTAGTGGGAAGGAAAAAGGAAAAGAAGCTTAAGTAGAAAGAGTGAAATGTTAAGATTTCCCCTATGATGTAGCACTATCCACAAAAACTGAGAAATGAGATTAGCCTCAGAGTCCAACAACAGACGAACGAATAAAGAAAATGTGGAATTATATACACAAGGTGGTAATATCGAGCTATGAAGAATGAAAGCCTGTCTTCTGTAGCAAAATGGATGGATCCTGAGGACAGCAAGGTAAATGAATAAGCCAGACACAGGAAGACAGACACTGCGTCTTCTCTCTCCTATGTGGAGCTAGAAAAGAGAGTCCAAATGTAGACCTGGGGTCACCAGAGGTGGTCAGGGGAGGAGGGGCGCATGGGTTTGGTTAGTGCATGCTGGTGTGGATGATACAAACGCCACCTCGATGTGTACATGCTGATGAAAAGTGAAATAAGGGCTGGGGAGGTGGCTCAGTGCTTAAAGGTGCTCGCTTAGAAAGCCTGATGACCCGGGTTCAATTCCCTAGAACCCATGGAAAGCCAGAAGCAAAAGTAGTGCATGTGTCTGGCATATTCATTTGCAGAGGCAAGAGACTCTGGCGCGTGTGCGCGCGCACACACACGTGTATGTATGTGTATATGTGTATACAAATAATTAATTTTAAAAAGTAAAATATAATATTTGTAAATAACTTTCCCTGTGCAAAAACAAGGTAGTAAACAGCATCCACAGTAGGATCCCATTTTGCTAAATGAATAAAGAAAAGGCATCTACAGCCCCAACCCTCCCGTGCACACATCCTACAAACAGGAGAGGGTCTCAACACCCTCTCGCCCTGAGCGGCAGGATTACTGGTGACTGCTGCTGTTCATTTAGACTGTCTCTAAGTTTCTACAATGAACACACACTGCTCCTGGGAAACATAAAACTGGATGAAGTTTTCAAACACACGATGTTTGAGAGAGTTCCCAGGGTAGTGACGAAGTGTTCTGACTGACCCAGGTCTACAGACAAACACTAGCAGGTACAGGTGGAAGCAGAGGGAAAGTTCTCAAATAGCATTGGAGAGAAAGGTCATGCCTTCCCCACACCGAAAGCTGGACCAAACCAAGAGCAAAACCACTTCTAAGGCCGCTTTAACGAGGAGCCTTCCAACAAAATTCTTTATGGTAAGTAGTACGTTAGTGCGGTTCGTGAAGCTCACAGCCCAGCCTTGCAGCCAACTGTTACCAGGGAGAACTTGCCCTTCCTAACTATTCCTTCCTGTTTTCTTTTCAAAGCTGGGATGGAACAAGGTCTACCACTGAGTCATGCCCCAGACCAATTTTTTAAATTTTTTAATCTTATTTTTAAAAAATATTTTTATTTATTTGAGGTCAAGTGTGTGTGTGAGAGAGAGACAGAGAGAGAGAGAGAGACAGACAGACAGACAGACAGACACAGACACAGACACAGAGAATGGGCCAGGGCCTCTTGCCACTGCAAATGAACTCCAGAGGCATTCACCACTTTGTGCATTTACATGGATGCTGGAAGTTGAACCTGGACAGTCAGGTTTTGCAAGTGAGCACCTTCAACAGCTAAGGCATCTCTCCAGCCCCCTCCCCCCTATGCTTCTTCATAAATTCACTCTCCTCTTCTCCCTGCATTATGGCTAATGGTATGATTTTAAGTCTTTTGAAAAACAGGAAATTATAGCTAGGCCCAGAGGCACCACTGTAATCCCCCAGCACTTGAAAGGCTGAGGAAGAAGGATCTTGGGTTCAAGACCAATGTGGGTACATAGCAAGACCCTGTCTCCAAAGCACAAAGAAAAGAAAGAGGGAAAAGGAAGGAAAGAAGAAACAGAAGAAGAAGGGAGATACATTATAATTTATCATTCAAAAGCACAAAGAAAGGATTATTTCCAAAGTTCTACAAATTAGCATATCTATTTCAATTTATTTGAAAAAAATAAAGTCTAATAATGTGAACATACTCTAGTATTAAGTCTTTTGGGGAGAATGCTAGGAAGGAACCCAGGGCCTCAGGTATGCTCCACCACCTAACTACACCTGATTTTTTTTTTTTTACAGCAGTACACTAAAGTTTATTTCCCATACTCCAGTAAGGTATAATTCGGGAATGAAAAGTTAACTGACATTAGAACATTTATTCTATAATTTATCATGATGATAGCTCTAAGGATAAAAACATTCCAGAAAGGCATTGTATGAGTTACTTTCTTGTTTACATGACCAAAATACCTGACAAAGATCAGTTTAAGAGGGCTGGAGAGATGGCTCAGCAGTTAAGGCGTTTGCCTGCAAAACCTAACGACTGTTCCCCAGTGCCCACGTAAAGCCAGATGCACAAAAGGGGTGCATGCATCTGGAGTTCATTTGCAGTGGTGCACCCATTCTCTCTCTGACTCTCTTCCTCTTTCTTTCTCTCTCTGCTTGCAAGTAAATAAATAAAAGTATTTTTTAAAAATTAGTTTAAGGGAAGGGTCTATTTTGACATAGTTCAAGTTTATTGTCCATTGAGGTGAGGAAGACACGGGTAGCAGGAACGTGGAGCAGTTGGTCACATGGCATCTCATAGTCAGGAAGTAGAGAGCAATGAACGCTCCACCTTTAAAAAATTATTTATTTATTTATTTATTTATTTGAGAGAAAGAGAAAGAGAATGGGCATGTCAGGGCCTCGAGCCACTGCAAACAAACTCCAGATGCATGTGCTACCTTGTGCATCTGGCTTTATGTGGATACTGGAGAATTGAACCCAGGTCCGTAGGCTGTGCAGGCAAGTGCCTTAACCACTCTACCATCTCTCCGGCCAGACTTTTTTTAAGGGCAGGAAACAGCCACTTGTAAAAATGTCCTTGTCCTGCTTGCAGAGCCATGACATGAATTATGAACTGACCACTTTTAGCCTTGCTAACGGAAAGGACTCGTGAGGCTCTGGTTTAACTAAACCCAAGCCAGCACCTGGTTTATGAACTGAGAAATCCCTGGGATGAAGGCTGATCCCTTCAGAAGCAGCGCTGAACACTTCACTATATATGGGCAGGGCAGACTGAGGCTTGCCCTGTTGAAAGACCCTACACGCAACATGTGCGAGGCTTCTGAAAATAACCGCCCAGATTTCAGTCTCCGCACACGAGTGGGTCAGACTAAGTAAACTTGAAGTACTTCTATTAAATGTGCTAAGCAGTGACTGAGTGATGGTTAATCTCCTTCACTTGTGTAGAAGGCTAAAAACTGTTTATAGACCTCAAGAGAATGGCGATGGGAAGACGGCATTTTATTTAAATACCATGTATACAGTTCCTCATTCTAGTTCAAAAATAAGACTTATCCTCATTAAGAGGGATTATCGTACCTGCCCAGTAGTGGGGAAGTAAAAACGAGAGGTGAACAAACTCTATAATTATTATACATTCCCATCGTCATTATCAAAAAAGCACACATTAAACACTGTTAGGCATAATTTTGCTGGCTGAGCCCAGAGCCTCATTATTACCTTTGCTGTGCCCAGTTTCTGTCTGAACAACCAGGCATGCTTCTAAGACTCACAGGCCCAAAGGGCAGGCCTCCCTTACCCGGCCCAGGTCCACTCGCGTGGCCTTGGAGTGGCAGGATTTCCCGCAAACACGCCACGGGAGAGAAGACCCAGTGGCAGATAAGGAAGGTGCAGATGAGTCATAAAGATGTCCAGGGCCGGGTGTGGATACAATTCAGGACTGCTGGCCTGGCATTTGTGAGGTCCTGGTTTTATTACCCACCAGCAGGAGTAGGGGGAGGAGTCCTGGAGGGGGGGCCACTCAACCTGCTTCCAGGGAGAGCAGGGAGTTCCAGCATCTTCTCCAGTACCTGCTCCCAGGACACAGAGATGGCCCATGGGGCAGGGCTGGGCTCCTTCTCGGCCTTTATTCTGGCCCAGGAATTACTGGGGTCCTTAAGAACACACTGATGCTTTCATTTGGGACCCACCTCTACCTCTGGAAGGGTCAACAACACACACACACACACACACACACACACACACACACACACACACACGAGGATAGATGCAAAAATAAGCCAGATGAAAAGATTTCTAGTGGAGTTGGAATACAGCTCAGCAGTAGAGCACCTGCCTTGTATAAATGAGGCTGTAGGTTCAAATCCCAGCCCCACCCCCCAAAAATTGTGAAGGACAACAAAATTTCTGACAACACATTAACCTTGGCTTCGGTTGGCTTGTCAGCTGAGGAGGCAGGAGAGAAAAGGGCTGTTTCCGCTCACATTTTCCGCCTGCTGATAAGGTTACAGTATTATTCAAGTGACACTCACACGGGGCTTGGTGATAGAGAGGTGCTGAAAAGCCAGGGAGGCCCTGCTGGGAGAGGCTTACTGTTTTGACAACCTTTGCCCTTCCTTCCTCCAGGGGAGGTGGCAGAGGCAGCAGCAAGAACCTCCCAGGGTCAGAGAAACCAAGGTTCAAGTCCACCCCTCCTCTATCAAGGAGCAATCATGAGACGCCGCCGTCTAACCTATGAGCGCCAACATTTCCCATTCGCAATGACATAATGTCGCCCTTAAGTAAATGAAAAAGTACAAAATGATCCCCGTCGTTGCTGGACTCCCTCTGTGAGGCACCGAGTTAAGCACTGGAGAGACATTATCATTTCATCTGTCCAGCGCCTGGGAAGGAGGTCTTTAGCAAATTAGCCCTCACAGTGCTATTTAGCTGTTACACTCTGGGCTTAATGTGGTTACACACACATTGATGCATTTATTAGCATATTTTTGCTACATTCCGAAACTTCTCTCCCTTGGCCCAGCCTCTTTCCTGGCCTCATCCTCCACCTCCACAGAGACTGTCAGAGACCAAGAGGCTCCAGGGTCAGCCCTGACTCTGGGTGGTACCGCAGGCCATATTCCCAAGCCAACTTGTCTTGTCATTGTGAGGCTCCCACCCCCAACTGCATAGATATCCTCACAGAGTGTTCCAGAAGAGGCAGCATGGGGACCAGCAGGGTGTTTCTGCTGAAGGAGGCTCCCGGTACAGCCAAGAGTCAGTAATGTAAACAAGAAGTGTGACCGCTCTGTCAGACCTTTAGACAGAAGTTGACCCTGGGCAGGAGGGCGAGGGGGAATGCTCTGGCCTAGTCTGAGGGCTGGGAAGGAACCTCAGTTTTAGCTCAAGCCAGGGAGCCATTTCCTTCACACACAACCTTCACAGTCTTCCCGTGGGATCAAATCCCACACACGACTCAACAAAGAAAGTGCTTCAAATGGTGATGGCTTTGACAGCTAACTGCTCCTTTGGGAAAAACTCCTTTGCATTGTCTAATCACTTCAGAGTTGGAGAAGAGAAATGAAGATACTGAGATCATGGGACTCGGTCTCCTACCTCTTGAAAGCATGAAGCTGGCAGCCAGCCTCACACCTGATGAGCTTTCGGAGTACTTTCACACACACTGTCAAATCTGATTCTCTCCTTAAAAAGGTTATGACTCACTCGATTAGGAGTGAGTTCACAGAGCAGTCCTGAGGAGGAGTCAGGAAAGAGCTCAAGCAGAAATCTGATTTCCAAAACAAATCTCTTTTTTTTTTTTCTTTTAGCAGTACTGGAGATCAAACCAAGACTTCTCACAGGCTAGACAAATGCTCTGACCCTGAGCTACATCCTCAAAACTCAGATTAGGGGCTGGAGAGATGGCTCAGCAGTTAAGGCACTTGCCTGCAAAGCCTAACAACCCAGGACTGATTCCCCAGAATCCATGTAAAGCCAGATGCACAAAGTGGCACATGCATCTAGAGTTCATTTGCAGTGGCTGGAGGCCCTGTCACGCTCATATTCTCCTCTCTCTCTCTCCCCTTGCAAATAAATAAATATATTTTTTAAAACTCAAATTAATTAAGACTTGCCCATCCTAACAAAGAGTTTGTGGCTCCCATTATTATTATTTTTTTTAAAGACAAAGGACTGGTATATGAAACCTAGGGTAAAATTTGACTGAACATACATTTCCTCTAAGACCCTTCACTAACATTAATACCTGCCAATAATATTAATCTGGGTTTAGGAAAGTTAAACTTAGTTTGCAAACAGGAAATCCAAGGTGGAAGAACATCTATATATCTAGAGTCTTAAGTTACCCACTAATATCCTATACTTGGCATTGTGAATTTAACACTGAGTAACATAAAAGAGAAGGTACAAATCTATCTCTCATTATTAGTGGGATTAAAGTCAAGTTTCATAACTAATGTTTTGGGAAAAGAGTGGGATGGGGGAGGGAGGAGCCAGCAGTGTTTGTAAAAAGAGTGATGTAAAGCTGGGCGTGATGACACACACTTTTGATCCCAGCACTGGGAGGCAGAGGTAGGAGGATCACTGAGTTCAAGGCCAGTCTGGGACTACAGAGTGAGTTCCAGGTCAGCCTGGGCTAGAGTGAGACTCTACCTCGAAAAACAAACAAAACAAAACAAACAAACAGAAAAGAATGATTTGCTGGAGAGATGATTCAGCGATTTAGGCACTTGCCTGCACAGCCTAAGGACCTGGGTTTGATTCCCCAGCACCCATGTAAAGACAGCTGCTCAAAGTGGTGCATTCATCTGGAGTTCATTTGCAGCGGCGAAGGCCCTAGTACCCATTCTCTGTCTTTCTCTCTCTCCCCCCCCCCCCGCTTGCAAATGAATAAATAAAAATAAAAAAGAATGATTTATATAAAAGCCTACTTTACTTTTTAATTTCTGTTGTTGTTTTGCAGTGCTGGAGATGAACCCAGAGTCTCATCCATGCCAGGTAAGTTCTCTACCACTGAGTCACACCCAGCACCACCATTACCATTTATTTATAAAGTTTCCTTTAATTTTATTTACATAGTAAAATGTTTCTAAGATTCTATACTGTTTTATTTCAATATTATAAGCATATATATGTGAGTGTGTGTGTGATTTCTTATAGAACCTTTCTTCACAAATAAAGGATAGTATCACGATTTTGAAAGGTTTTTATAAAATTATTGTTTTCTTTTATGACGCTTCTAACCTTTCAATAATTCAGATAATTTGATTCAAACAAAATAAATACCTTTATATTATGATACTTTTTGCTACCACAGCAATTTCTACCATTCAATTATGTAAACATCATGTATTAACAGCTTTTCCGTCTCTCCTGAGGTTATTTTTATCCAAAACTGGTTTCCTTTTTCTTTTCTTTTCTTTTGTACATATGTGTGTGTGGTATGTGTGTGTGGTGTTGTGTGTGAGTATATGTGTGGTGTATGTGTAGTATGTGTGGTGTTGTATGTGTGGTGTGTGCGTAGTGTTGTGTGTGTGTGCGTGTGGTATGTGTGGTGTTGTATGTAGTATGTGTGGTGTTGTGTGTGTGGGTATGGGTGTGTGAGTGTGTGAGTGTGCACAGGCCTCCAATATCCTCACCGGCATATTTCAAGCCTTTCTCTGAATCTAGAGCAGCAGTTTTCGTTCAGTCAGACTTGCTGACTAGGGAGCCCAGGGACTCCCGTCTCTTTCTAGTCCTGCAGCCTGGGGAATCAGGCCCTCTCAGGCCCTCCAGCTTGTGTAGGCTTATTCACTGAGTTGTCTTTCCACCCTCTTAAAAAAAAGGTGCAAGTAGCCAGCTGTGGTGGCTCACATCGTTAATCCCAGCACTCAGAAGACTGAGGTAGGGGATTGCCATGAGTTCAAGGCTTCTCTAGATGACAGAGTGAGTTCTAGGTCAGCCTGGCCTACAGTGAGACTTTGTACCACAACACAACAAAACACCAGTATAAGTACATAAAATAACCTGGGATCACCCCAGGCAAAGGTCAAAGGTTAGATGATAGAAAAGAAAACTTAAACTTACTAAGGGCCCATGTGACAAGTACTATGCTGGATTCATAACCAGGGTTTAGTCATCTTGATGGCAGTGACCGAAAGGCCATTATCCTCATTTTATATGTCAGGAAGTTAAGCTCCCAGAAGATAAGAACCTTGCCCGAGTAAGAGAATGGGTGCACCAGGGCCTCTAGCCACTGCAAATGAACTCCAGATACATGGGTCACTTTATGCATCTGGCTTTACATGGGTAATGGGGAATCAAACCTGGGTCATTAGGCTTTGCAGACAAGCACCTTAACCTCTGAGCCATTTCTCCAGTCCCCCCTTTTTTGAATCCTTGTGTGTATGATAGATATATGTGTATGGGTGTGGGCACACAGGGGCCATAGCGCATATGTGAGAGTCAGAGGAAACCTCCGGTGGTGTCAGCCCTTGCCTTCCACCTTGTGTTCACCATTCTCCAGGGGATGGCTTTGGGGGATTCTCCTGTCTCCACCTCCCATTCTACTTATGGCTTTATGTGGGTTCTGGGGATATGAACTCAGGAATCACACTTCCACGGCCATCACTCTTCCCAGAGCCATCTCCCCAGAAAGACCACCTTTTACTTTACGGAAGAAAATTTGGGTTCTGGCAAGGAGAGCAACTTCCCCATGGGGGTTCTGACACTCCCAAGAATATAAAGCTTTTCTTATAACACAAACATCCAAACTTGTATGCCAAGTTCCTTACCTCTTCCGCCTCCGGTAAAAGCTTAAGAATCTCCCGAAGAGTCTCTGATCCATAGTGCTCACTCTTTCCCTGGTGAATATCTTCTACAATGGACCGAGGAGACCTGGAAAAGAGCCAATCACCTTTTCTGGAATGCCAACAGGGAATTCAGACACATCTCCTCCACCCTCCTTTCCATCGACCTTCTCCCCAGTCTGGAGGGCCCACATCGGCCCTTCCTCCAGAAAGCCCAGGGAGTGTCTTCGAGGATGTGAAAGTGTGCCAAGTGCCCTGCGCTCCCATTAGAATCTGAACATCAGCTCGGTCACGCCCACACAGCACAGACATGGCTAAGGCTTTAGGTGAGTGTACAAATCTTACTTCTTAAACTGCTTAAGAAATATCCCAATGTTCATGCCTCGTTTTGCATCCAAGACAGTAATCTGGGGAAAAAACAAAACACAGACACATAAGATTATTTAAGGACCAACCAAAGAAGCTAGAGGAAAGAAGAGAATTAAAACCTGTCAAAAGACAATATTCATTTATAAGAGGACACTTTCTGATCTGTAAGTCTGGTGCTTAACAGATATACCAAAAAACAAAATAAACAAAAAAATAAACAAAACAGATACATCTAAGGTGGTTTTATGAATGTTAAGATATGCTCATCATGCTAAACTTTCTGCCATGCTGTATTTCCTAAATATTAAAAATGACCCTAAGCGTGGTGGGCAGGATGTGGGAGGCAGGAGAATCAGGAGTTCAAGGTCAGCCTCAGCTACATAGTGAGTTAAAGACCAGTGCGGGCTGTATGAACCCTGTCTCAATTCCTCACCCCTCAAAAAAAGAATTTCATTCTTGGGCTGAGAAGGTAGCTCAATGGTAGAGCACTTGGCCTAGTATGTGCAAAGCCCCAAGTTCAAGTCCGAGCATCTCACACACACACACACACACACACACACACACACACACACCTAATTTAATATTATATAATGTTCAATTATTTATTTTAATTAAAAAATACTTTAGAGTGAAACAGCCCACACTTAAAAAGCCTCAATAGGTGTTAGCATAAGTGATCATCATATGAGAATTAAACTGACTCTGAAGAGTGTAATTTGAGTCCCGTCTCTGATTTAGAGATGTAAAAGGATCAATTCTGTTATTTTCAGAAACATCAAAAAAATTCAACACTTTTTCTCAAAAGAAAAATTTCGTTTTATTGAAAAAGCCCTCACATATCGAGTAGGCCTTTAAGGAGGAGGTCAGGAAGTCTCCCAAACACTCACTCTTGTGATCCCAACACTTGAGAGGCTGAGACAGGAGGATACCCACAAACCCATTGCAGTCAAGGCTACACAGTGAGATCCTGTACAAAAAAAAGTCCATCCTACATTTTACTCAGAATTTGAAAAGAAATGTTGTGTTGTATGACTTTTATCAAAACGTTTTCAGGCATATCAATTCTTTCCACATTTTACCACCTCTGGAATGAGGATGCACCTTACAATACATGATATCTTTTCATTTAATAAAAGATAACAGAGATAATCTACAGTACCATCAAAACTCAGCTTTGCACTGGAATAGGTTTCAACTGTTCCCAAAATGAATAATGTGGGAAGATGTTTTCAACCCATAAATGAGAACTCTGGGCCCTTTCTGTCCCTGGAAATAAATATTCAGGATGTATAGAGAAACGATAACCTAAAGCTAGCGTCGTTTTTCCATTTGTTTTTTTGGGAAAGGGAGCCGAGCTAAAATAGGAATGTTGTTTAATGTTCTTCCTTTCCAAATGCCTGTGATTCATTGTGAACAAAGGAGACTCAGGTTTCAGACTAAATTCCTCATCTGTGTTTCTGCCTCAAGTCCGCAAGCAGCAGCGAGACTGTTAACCACCGTTCATGTCACTTCCTGGCTAGAAAGTTCAATGTTTACAAGCGTTTGGTTGCCTTCTTTTGAAGACTGATCTTAAACAATCTCATTATTTACTAACCTATGGGTTTATTTCATGTTAACACTATCACCTGCCCGCCATAAAATAAGCTTCCAGGCTGAAAGGGAAACCTCCTCATTGGACTCCTACCCAGGGGCTGCGGTTCAAGTTCAGTGTAAAGGAAGGGGACGGGACTGAAGGAAAGTGTGGGAAGAAAAGCTGTGAAATTTAACACCCTTTAAGGAGGACCTCCTATCAAAATGAAGAATCTCAAGTGATTAAGCTAGGAAACTGTGTTAATTATAATCCACAAATTAAAAGGCCACAAGTACAAACATGTATATTGATGAAGTTGGATTCACTTTTACTTGGAAGAGAAAGAGAACCTGTTTTCTAACTCTGGCTACATTGTTACCTCCTGCTGCATTTAACCCTGGAAAGGCAGCACCCTTCCTCCCCCACACTCCCAGCCCCACCCTCATCCTGCTGGCCCCTCCACCCTCTCGTGGTCTCTCTGTGCACTTGGCCCAGGTCCACAGCACGGATGCTGGAAAAGCGATAGAGAAAATTACTCTTATTATCCCTGTTTGACAGCTACAGGAGCCTCAGAGTTGTGCCTTCCCCAGAGCAGTATTGGAACAGAAGTCTCCCCCTGGTTCCTCTGAGGTTAGTACCTACCGGTGGAGGGGCTCCAGAAGACATATACATGTCCTCACATCAGAAAAGCAGCCTGGCTGAGCTCCTGGGCGCCCCCAGAGTTGCATGTGTAGGGGTGTCAGGTGAAAATCATGATCTCATTAGGTAGACCAGCCAGGGGGGACTTAAGCCACCCAGAGGGGCAGCCCACAGGGGCACTTCCAGCCTTTAAGAATTGTCCCCACCACTCAAGCGGTTTTCAAGACTGGTCACAGTTACCAGTCCCTAAGGAGAAGTCTGGGCTGGCCACCTTACCAGGAGAAACAAAGGCCAGCGCTTCACCCAAACAGGGAACAGGAGACCATTGATAACATTCCCGGGACAGTACCCTGCTCTGATCTGAGGGCACCCTCAGATCAGCCTAGGACTTGAGCAGTTGCTTTCTCCCGCCTTATCAAAGGGGATCCTCGAAGCACTGTTATAAAGGTGTTTGTTCAAGTCCTTCAAAGAGGGTTATCAGTACTCCTGTAAGTGAGCTTATCTCAAGTCCCCAACCACTGGCTGCCTCACAGCCAGTCATTCAACACCGAAGCTCTGGAGGACCAGCCAGTGTTCTGCAACCTCTCCCGCAGTGGATCTGCACAGGGAAGCCAATGAGGCTGGTGGGCTATGAGCTACGTAAGTGATGTCAGAGGAGACAAACTGCCCAAGACTAGGGGCCAGCCAAGGCAGCCTGGAAGGCACTGTGTCACCCCTCCCTCCCGCAAGCTCCACTCCACTCCACTCTAATCTACTTTTCCTTTTTAAAAAAATAATTTTATTTATTTATTTGCAAGCAGAGAGAGATAAAAGAGAGAGAGAGAGAGACAGATAGAATGGGCACACCAGGGCCTCCAGCGGCAGCAAAGGGACTCCAGGTACATGCACCACTTTGTGCATTTAGCTAGGTACTGGAGAACTGAACTCAGGTTGAACTTAGGTCACTCGGGTCCTCAGGCTCTGCAGGCAAACATCTTAACCACTGAGCCATCTTTCCAGGCCTCTACTTTTCTTTTTAAAAATATTTTCATCTATCTATTTGCATATGTTTGTGTGTGTGCATGGTAGGGTCTCTTGCTGCTGCAAACGAACACCAGATGCTTTGTTACTTTTTGTGTCTGGCATTATGTGGGTACTGGAGAATTGAACCATGGCCAACAGGCTTTGCAAGCAAGTGCCTCTAAGCACTGAGCCATCTCCCCAGCTCTGCAATCTACTTTTCTTGACATACCAGCTCTGTCTCTCTGTTCCCCACTCCGTCTCTCTCTGTTTCATTTACCCTCTTCCTCCCTCCCCCCTCCACCCAGTGCCTAGCACACACAATACAAGGGCTTGATCCTTAGGCCACACCCCCATCCCCACAATTCTTCCAGTTTCAGTAATATCCATCCATCAGAAGGCGCATCTGCTATATCCTTTACAGGGAGAAGAACTGTGTTTTAGATGCAGGAAACTACAAATAACATTTAGCATCGTGACCATTTTTAAGAGTGTGATTCAGTGCTCTCGTGCGTCAACTTTGTTTCCGTGACACTGTGCATCTCTAGAACTTTCTCATCTTGCAAAACAAAAGCTCTGGACCCATACCCCACCATTTCCATGCCCAGCCCCCGCCATGACCCTGCTCCAGGCACCTCCTCTAGGTCGATTTTGACTCTGTCCTCCTGTGAGTCCCTTAGTTCCTGTAGCATAATGTCCTCGAGGTGGAAGAAGAAACTTTACTTTTTAGGAAAAAAAAATACTTTTTAAAAAACAATTTTCTCTCCTTTTTTATTTGTTTTGTCTTTTGGTCTTTTGTAATTTTTTTTTCTGGTGCCAAGACTTTCTGTCCACTAAGCAAAACCCCTAACTCTTTAAAATCATTTTTGCTTCAGATGTTAAAAGGGGCTTGTTTACCTACTTTAGTCACACTAAATAGTGGCTATTTTGATACTATTTCAGATTCTGAAAGGAAACGTTTTAAAAACTTTATCTTTTCAGAGGCATGGCCAGGAGAACCTGGCTGAATACTAGGATATCCATGGTCCCCTGTCACAAGGACTGATCCAGACGACCCATGGAGGAGGTTATCCAGTGGAGTGGGGAGGGGAAGGGAGGGCAGAGGGGGAATTGGGATAACACTCATTGTTTGCCCACTAAATGTTGTAACTCATTATGGACAATAAATTAAAAAAAAACTTTATCTTTTCATATAGGCTTGCTTTTGATTTTTGATGCTGTCTTACTTTATTTTTGGTTGGTTCTACCAATTGGAAATTGTTTCTCTTGTATTAGGGGAAAAAAGAAAAGAAAGTTGAAGTATATTTTTAAAAAATACCCTATCTAATTCTACAGTTCTGGATTTTCGAACATCCTGAGATCATAATGATAGTGGCTGATCCATGGGCTGGAGAGATGGCTCATCAGTTAAAGGTATGTCCTTGCAAAGCCTTAAGGTCCCAGGTTCAATTCCCCAGTACCCATGTCAAGCCAGATTCACAAGGTGGAGAACTGTTTGCAGTGATAGGAGGTCCTGGCATGCGCCCATTCTCTCTCTCTCTCTCTCTCTCTCTCTCTCTCTCTCTCTCTCTCTCTCTCTCTCTCTCTCTCTCTCTTCTCTCTTTCTCCTTGCAAGTAAATAACAACAAAATTTAAAATTAAAAAAATTAAAAAAAAATCCAGACTGATCCTGATTACAATGTGGAAGAACAAAAGCGTACTCACAAATTTAGAAAGAGCGAAGGCCCTGAGTCTTTTCCTCCTCCTGTCCCCATCCTTTCTCCAGCTCTCTTTAAGCTTTCCAAAGCACACCACGTCACGCTACAGACGTCACAGTGAGTGTCTGCTGGTGGTTCTGTCTCATCTCGGTGCTTCCCTGCAAATCCCACTTTGATCCATCCTTATCTCGGCTTCCTCGGTTCAGCTCTGCTCAGTACAGGCTTTCATTTCCTTTGCAAGCCACCAGGGCTGGGACTGCTGAAATCGCAGTGACAGATGGGGACCCAGCTAACACTAGTGTGGGGGACAGAGGACCTCTGGAACAGATGGGCAGGAGCTCACAGCCCTCAGGGATGACATCCATGAGCTTGGGGAGAAGCTGAGCCTGAGCGGAGTCCCTTTATAGCAACTTTGGTATCTATCAGGGTTATCTCCAATTGCTTTATTGCAGTTTAATTACTGGGGCACCATCACATGAGTGATCTCCTCAAGTTAATTTTGAGGTAACAAAGATACCAGGATAGCAGGATTTCATAACCTCCTTCCCTCCACGAAAGGCTCTAATTTACTGCTTCAAGTGCTGCTCTTTCTGTGTTCTGCCATTCCCAAGCCCACATCTTCCTACCCTCCAGCACATTCCTCCTCCAGAGCACAATGGAACTTTCTGGTAATGCTCTATAAGCAAGCCCTTTAAAGCAAAAGCCAATCACATAATGGCAGGCCATTTCTGAGTGAGGTTGTTATAGGAGGTTATTACACGACAAGGGACCCAACCTGCTGCTCTGCACGTCTGGTGTCCCATGCCTGGGCTTGGGAGTGAGTCCTGTGCGGAACATTCTGATAAGCAGGTTGTCGGGGCACCTGAACAGAGGGTGAGGACTATTACTTTTGACCCTGGACTCCGCTTAATCCAAGGATGAGTTGGAAGATTTATTGCTGATCTTTGTCGGGAGTGTAACTCTGCTGACTTAGAACTTCTTTAGGAGAACAGCCAGTGAGGAAAGAACATGGCAAGCTCCAGGCTCTCTTCATGAGCAAAGCATATCTAATGCTCCTGACCATGTTGAAAATGACATGAAGAACTGGAAGCCTGGAGAGATGGCTCAGCGGTTAAAGGGCTTGCTTGCAAAGCCTGCCTGCCCGGGTCCAGCTCCCCAGTGCATATGTAAAACCGGATGTACAATGTGTCACATGCATCTAAAGTTCATTTATAGCCAGAGGCCCTGCAACCCATACACTCTCTCAAGTAAATATCTAAATAAAAAGAAAATAATCCTTATAACCTCTGCTAGGTGACATCACCTAGTATGAGCTTAAACAGGCCAATCTAAGGGTTTCAATCTTGCACACCGAAGAGCTGGAGGGTTTGTCATCTCTCAGTACTCGGGTGTGCTGATTGAACTTTTGCCGTCTTATTGAGTCAGACCAACAAGTGTCTAAAGTAAGGATCTTTGCACACCCATGTTTACAGCAGCAGAAGCAATACACATACCCATGCCTGCATGAGTTGATAACACAACGTGGTACAGACATGCATTATCTGGATGCAATTCTGACCAGTGCCACAACCAGGATGAACCTGGACGTCAAAGAGTTACAGTAAGCCAGGCACAAAAAGAGGAACACTGTATGATTCCACTTATATCAGGTCATGGAGCCATCAAACCCAGAGGGACAGAAAGGTAGGAGTTGCCCAGGCTTAGAGGGAGGGGGATGGGAAGTGGTTTCGTAATGGGTAGAGGGCTAGAGATGAACGGTGGTGATGGTTACGCAAAAATCTGGAAGCACTTAATACCACTGGACTAAAAATAGTTAAGGTCGGGCTAGGGAGATGACTCAGCAGTTAAAGGTTTGCTCCACAAACCTGCCTACCCAGGTTCAATCCCTGTCACCCACATACAGCAAAGCAGCCCAGGAATCTGTGATCTCAATGGGCCTATGGCGAGCGAGGCAGGGCTGGGAGAATCCCAGCAACACAAACAAATGAAACCCTGTCTCCAAATAAGGTGGAAGGAGGGAACCAATATCCTCTGATCTCCACACACAAATTAAAAAAAAATAGTTAAGGCGGTAAATTTGATGTATATTTTTATAATTCAAAATATTTTAAGGGAGTTTGATATTTAGCAAAATTGGGAGAATATTGCCTAGCATGCATGAAGGGTTTGATCCTTTGATCCCCAGAGCTGCATAATGTGGGTGTAGTGGTGAATGACTGTAATCCCAGCACTTCGAAGGTGTGGGCAGAGGATCAGAAGGTCAAAGTCATCCTCAGCTATATAGTAAATTTAAGGACAGCCTGGACTACATGAGACTCTGTCTCAAAAAAAGAAAATTTAGGGCTTAGGCTCAATGATAGATCATTTATCTAGCTGTACAAGGCTCTGGGTTCTATAGCCTCACTACCTCTAAAAAGCACCATTAAAATATTGGGGGAGGGGCTAGAGAGATGGCTCAGCAGTTCAAGGCATTTGCTTGCAAAGCCTGATGGTCTGGGTTCAGTTCTCCAGTACCCACGGTAGAGCCAAATGCACAAAGTGGCAATGCATCTGAAGTTTGTTTGCAGTGGCAAGGGGCCCTGAAGCACCCATTCCCTCTCTTTCATTCTCTCTCTCTACTTGTAGATAAATAAAAATATTTTTAAAAACATTTTTTGCATGTATATATTTTTGCATGTATGTATTATATGGTATATATGTATACATGTATGTGTTGTTTCTATGTGTGTGGTTGCATGTGTGTAGACAAATATGTGTGTATGTAGACACCAGAGGTGGACATCAGATGCCTTTGTCAATTTCTCTCCACTGTTATTCTTTGAAACAGGGTTTCTCACTAAACCTAGAGCTCATCAATTCAGTTAGAATCACTTAGCTAGCCAGTGAGCCCCAGGGATTTCCTGTCTCCACCTGCCCAGCACTGGGATTCCAGGCACACCACAGCATGACATCTGGCATTTTATGTGGGTGCTGGGGATCAAATTCAAGTCCTCATGCTGGCATAATCAGGCCCTTTTACCCACTGAGCTATTTTTGGTTTTTCGAGGTAGGGTCTCACTCTAGCCCAGGATGACCTGGAATTCACTATGTAGTCTCAGGGTGGCCTTGAACTCATAACAAGCCTCCTACCTCTGCCTCCTGAATGCTGGGATTAAAGGCGTGTGCCACCACGCCCGGCTAAAAATAAATCTTAAAAAAAGGAAATTCAAGAAAAATATAAAAATCTATCTAAGCTGTGGGGGTGGAGGGAAGCATGAAGAAAGAGAATGACATTTTCTCCTGAACTTTAGATCTGGCCCGGAAATGGACATTTCTGCCAGGTTGAGAAAGATCTACCTGCAAGTCTTCCTTCCCTCTCTCAGTGACCCTTATGTTTCCAATAGCATCTTCAAATTTCCCCATTCCTAGAGGGATGTCACTTCTTATCAGTGGAGGGCTGTCTCTCAAGGGGCACACTGAATGGACCCCTGCCTGTTCCAGGTGCTTCCCTGGGTCACCCACCCTTGTTCACATTCACCCATCCAGTCACCTCAGCAGGGAGAGCTAGGAGACAAGGGTGAGAGGTGATCTGCTTCACAATAAGGAACCTCTGTTGGGAGCTGGGTCAAAGACCAGGGCATTAAGGAAATGACTTCTTGCTCCTTCCAGTATGGATAGGATAACCTGACCAAGTACAGGGACGTGGCCTAAGAGGAAGAGACAGGAGAGCATTGTGCTAAACACAAAAGCCACCATAGCTCCTCCTGATGACTGTTCTCCAACCCACTTCACAGTTTATTTTACACTGAAACAATCACTTCATACTAAATATGTTCCTGATGATTTCAATGAAGTCATGCAACCAGCTTTAAGGGCCCAAGAGAACTAGTGAGAGTTAACATGTTTCCAAGCCAGGATGAGAAAAGAGGTCAATACTGTTGTGTTGGCTCAAGAATTCAATAATGCATGGGATGAATACTTCACCCTAGGGCCCTGCCCATTCGCTTATCTGGGCAGCTCCATCACTGACCTATTTTCTCTGCTCCTTTACAACAGATTAAAAAAACCTAGGCTTAACCTCAACAGAGAGAGAGAGAGAGAGAGAGAGAGAGAGAGAGAGAGAGAGAGAGACAGTCTTCCCTCCCTCCCTTCCTTCTTTCCCTCTCTCTATTCCTCCCTCCCTACTAAGTATTCTTTCCTTATAATCCATGACTTCCTAATTATCTCCCCTAGGGGGCCAAGGTTTCTTAACATACTGTCATATTTCTCAGCCCAGAAACCTTAGAAGGGCACTGTGGGCTCCTTCCTTATAGTACGTGACAATCCCTGGCTCTGGGATCGTGTTTTCAGTTAATTAATGCTAGTTTAACAGCTTTCTTTTTTCCTCCTCAAAGTAACACATTTAGTGCTAACTGGAAATATGCTTCTTATAAAATCTATCTGAAAGTAGCTTTATGTTTTGGCTGTAAATTTTTTTTCCACACAAAAGCCATACTGGGGGCCATCTCAAAACACATGCAGAGGGTACACTGGAGAGGAGGTGAATTCCATGGCTGTAGAGTAATTTGTTGCTTCACAAGAAGCATTTGATCCTGGTCATCTCCAGCTCTAGCTGTTCCCACACAGCTGAGTTCAAGAGCTCTGCCTTTTGTCCCCGGAGTTCTAAGAGCCCACCTGGGGCTCCAGCAGAACTTCTCCCGAAGGGAACCCCAGCAGATGGGCTAGCCACAGGGCAGTGCCGAAAGGCCAGAGCCCAACAGCCCCAAGTAGCGTGTTCTCTGCATGAGGTCATAATCCACAGGGACTCCAGGGAGGATCCACGCACACTCCTTACGCTTCCCCTGCTCAGCTCCAACTCACCACGTGAGCCCTTCCTGTCACTTTCCAAGCTCAACCACTTGCACTCTTTCATTTCTCATGGATGTCTGACAATTGTCTGAGACACACAGCCCCCCAACATAAAACAGTGTAGAGATGCAGGGGTCTGCTCACCTCATCCCGCGCATCCCTGAAGGATGAATTTAGAGATCGTCCTCGCCTGTGGAAGGAAGCCTTGGTGGGGTCTTCTTGCTGTCCAAAGAGCTCCTCAATGGTCTTTGTGTCGATCCTGTAGGGATTCTGCTGCCTGGCCGCTAAGGTCCAGATGTTGGTCTTGCCACGCACTTGCTCCTCTGGAATGGTTTTCCAGAAAAAGCTGCGCATCCGTTTCTTCTTACCCAGGCTGCTGTAGCCATTGGTGTGAGAAGCTGGGGGTAGTCCTGGAGGGGGAGGGGGGACGGGAAGTGGAGGTGGTAGGGGAGGGCAGCCCTCCCCTGAATGTGGACATGGTAGAGGCGGAGGGGGCGGAGGAGGAGGTGGAGGAGATGCTGGGGGTGACGTCTGCCCAGTCATGAATCCAGATGCTGTGGCAAGAGTCCCATTTTCTTTATCGCCGGCCAGGGAGACACAATTCATAACATGCATAGTCCTGTTGCCTTCTAAGGAGATAATTCCTTGACCTTGGGGAAGCAGACACAAACATCAAACTTGGGTCATACTTCTTGGCCCACGAGCCGGCTGCCAGGAAAGAAGGCAACTGTGCTGCATGTCATCCTCCAGACCTGCCAAGATGAAAAGAGTTTAAAGTCAATCCAGGCAAACGTTTGCTTCCTAGTCTTTCTTTCTCCTGCAGGGGCCAGGGCCAGCCCGCCCATGCTGGGTGGACATTCAGATCAAGGGGACATCCCAAAGAAAGAATGAATGCTTTCCTAAATGCGAACCATGTTTTGCTATTGGAAAGTGCTGCCAAAGCAATCAATCCAATTTGGAAACCTTCCATTAATCAATAAAGCACGTATCTATTCAGCACCCTCTATAGGTTCGGCAAGTCTTGCCTGCTTTATGAATAAACTGCTTGTTCACCAACTGGTTCCTTCTCTTTTGGGCAATGGATACCCAGCCCCTGGGGAAACTGCCCAAATTGCTGAAGCATTAGACGCTCGGTGACCCTGCCTTTTACCAGCCTGGACATGCCTCCTACCAATCACTGGGTCAAAAGGCATCTTGCACCTTGTACGGGATAGGCGAGGCATGGAGAGAACACAGAATACTAGCTTAGCTCATTTCTCTGGAGCCAGGTCACCATGTTCCCGCTCCACAGGGCTATGGCTTCCCCCAAACAGACAAAAAGAACGCCAAAGCCGGGCATGGTGGCGCACGCCTTTAATCCCAGCACTCGGGAGGCAGAGGTAGGAGGATCACCATGAGTTCAAGGCCACCCGGAGACTACAGAGTGAATTCCAGGTCAGCCTGAGCTAGAGTGAGACCCTACCTCGAAAAACCAAAAAAGAACGCCAGAGTGTGGATTGCAGGTGTCAAACTAAGCCAGGCTTTCCTGTGTTCTCAAGTCATGCCACCTCACTGGACTCCAGTATTTTCGTCTGTAAACTTAGGAGGCTGGGACAACTAGTTCCAGGGTGACAAGTATGGTGATGGATGAAAACTTATCAAAGCAGAAATCCAGAGGCTACAGAGGACTCAACACTAGGCTAGACTGCCATGGCTCAGGGAACTTGGGGAAAGAAGGGGTGGAAAGATTGGAAGAGCCACAGAGAGGGTAGGGATACCCTGAGGCATGGCTCCCCCACTACCCCACAGGGACTACCTAGGCCTTCATGACCCACAGTGAATACTATAACCCACTGAAGAGGACCCCCAGGGTAACAGTAGCTGGAGCCAGGGGATAAAATAATTTATATAAAATTAAATTAAAATAAAAAAAACCAGAAGGCTATGTTAAATGACCTCTACCACTCCTTTCCAATACCGTCAATTTGGAATTTAGAGAACTCTATTCTTAGGAGACTTTAACTTGTCCCCTACCTCCTCCGCTTCGATGACACAAAGGCATGCTACTATTACATGTGACGCGCGTCTAGCCCTTGTTCACACAACTTACTTATCTTGGTGACTTGTATCTTTATGGAACTTTAGATGCTTGTTTTTGGTTTTATACTGGTTATTACTGACCTGATGTGAAGCGGGGTCACAATAAGTCCATTTTTTTCTGATACAAGAACAGGTGAGTTGGGGAGTGGATGAGGGGAACCCATGTAGGGTATTAAGAAAGCACCCCAAGAAGGCAGGAGAATGAAAGAGAAATGCTTCTTCCAGATCACATAAGGTGGTTATTTTTTTTTTTGGGGGGGGGCTCTTCTGGCTGTAATTACCCTTTTGTAGCATTATTTTCAGAGGTCAGATTCATAAACAAGTTGATCAAACAATATTGGGCTATACTGAAATATACTAAGATCACTAATTCATATATCATAAAACATTTTTAATACAACAACATGTAAGAGAGGACGACCTGGGAAGTAAGAGCAGAGACTCTTGAAGTACTAGTTTTCCTCAGAGTCCCAGCTCTGTGACTTCCTAGACATGACACCTGAGCAGGGTAGGTTACTTAACCTACATTTCAGCATTTTTCATCACAACATTAACAATATACCTGTTCCATTGGTTTACATAAGAATGAATGATTGTTGCTGTGTTGTGATGTAGTTAGCTATTTCTAATAACAATAGCTGCTCCTGTGAACACAGTTTCTCTTATTTTCACAGATATTTCATTTGTTTTAAAAATATGCCTTTGGTTTATAGACAAAATGCCAAGTTAGCCCTGACTGCTAATAATGTACTTTCAATATTTCTATGTTCTGCTATGAAAGTTTGTGCCTTGTAAGATCTGTCCTTTTTTAATATTCAGTGGTTTCATATTATATTGTATCTATATTGTTAAAAAATATTTATGACATATTTAACTGTTTTAGGTAATTTACTCATTTGCCTATTTGATTTTTATTTGCAGTGCTGGGGATTGAACCCAGGACCTCATGCATACAAGGCAAGCCCTCTACCAACTGAGCTATATGTTTAGCTTTATTCATTTTGGTGCTGGGCATTCAACTCAGTGTCTCACACATGTTAAACATGTACTGTGCCACTGAGCTACATGTCCAGTTTTGAAAACTGTGCATGCATATTAGTAGAAAATGTTTTTTCCCACTATTAATTTAAAATGTGAAGAGTCCTTTTAACCATCTTATGCGTAAAGTTAGTGGTATTACGTACCTTCGCAATGCAGGCCAGCTCTCACCACTAAATCATTTCTAAATAAGTAAAACTAAAAGTATGTATCCAAGCTGACTTACAGTTCACTTGAGATGCAACCGCCTTTTAGAAGGAGCTTTCATCATTATCATTAGGGGCATAGCTAGTCTGTTTTCATAGTTGGCACCCCTAAAGTAAATGACTCATCGTGAATTACAGTTTATGGTTATATTTGAACTCTCTTTTTTTTCAAGACTGTACAGGCAATTTTGGCAGTTTTTTTTACATATTTTAAAATACTTCTGTATACAAAACAGGTCATGTATAAAAAGTTGCTAATTTTTCAATTCATCTACAATTCCAAACTACTGATGGATGCATACATAGGTATACACTACTCCTCTTCTCCTCCCCCTCCTCCTCCCTCCAGTGCTGAACACTGAACCCAGGAGCCTCAGGCATATGAGGCAAGTACTCTGCCTCAAGATCCTAGCTTGGATCCTCATCACTGGAGAAAAATAAGTGATAAACTAAAAGTACCCGATATAGAATGCGATCATTCATTCAGTGCTCCATAAGGTGTGCCATCAAGCCTCTAGGTGCAAAAGTAGAAATACCAACAGAGACATCTACAGACATCACCAATTATTGTCTCCTAACACCCATACCCAAAAGGATGCAAACCTCTTTTGAGTATTGCGCTGTGCATAAAGGAAGTGTCAGATTAACAAAAAAAAAAAAAAAAAAAACTTGCCAAAGTAAAAAGTGACCCACATTAACTTCATTGGCATGATTGTAGCCACTGTCCATCTTTAGAGAAGAATGTCATTTTAAAAGTTAAACCTGGGCTGGAGAGATGGCTTAGCAGTTAGGGCATTTGCCTGCAAAGCATAAGGACCCAAGTTCAATTCCCAGTACCCACATGGAGCCGGATGCACAAGGTGGCGCATGTGTCTGGAGTTCCTTTGCAGTGGCTGGCGTACCCATTCTCAATCTCTCTCTCTCTCTCTCTCTCTCTCTCTCTCTCTCTCTCTCTCTCTCTCTCTCTCTCTCTCTCAAATAAATAAATGAATAAAAGTTAAACCTTCACCAGGGTGATAGAGACAGACACTGAAGATACTCAAAACGTACCAAAGCAGAAATTCAGAAGCTGCTGAGAGCTCAACTCTAAAGTAGACTTAAAGCACACCCAGCATGGCGCAGGGAATTTTTCGGTAGAGGGGGCAGAAAGATTGTAAGAGCCAAGGTGGGGGGAATATCCCCCACGCAAAGACTGACTGCTGCTGGCACAATTTATAGCCCACAACCCCACTGTGAATACTGAAATCCCACCCACCAAGGAGGGCCCTCAGTGGAATGGGGGCAGGGAAGAGGGAAATGGTGGTACCAACACATGATTTGTTCATACAACGATTAATAATAAAAAAAATGTTAAAGGAAAATGTGCCACACTGTCTCTGGTCAGTTGTCTGGTTAATTTCCCCTTACACACAAGGATTGGGGCTCTCAAGTGAATCAGTTCAAGACAATCATTAGCTCAGTGGGGCTTCTCATGTCGGAGATGGTAGGAAAAGGAAAGGGCAGACAGCATTCCAGCTCCTTCCGTAGTCTCATGCGATATTCACACAGAGAGCACACAAAGAACATTGGATTTGCTATCTGCTGCCCATGGTAGAGAAGCAGCCCACACTGCCAGGTGCACTAGGGCATTGTAGGTGAGGTGCAGCCCTGGCGAAGATGACACCCTCTGCCTGGTTCTCACAGCTGGCCATAGCCAGCAGGGACAATGGATTAGCCTTGGTTCTGTCTGGGAATTGTCAAGCATCCCATCAATCTCCCCAGGACAAACAGAGGCAGGCTTGTATTTAGTATTTTCCCAACAGGCTGAGGACCTCAGCAGCAGGGAGGAGGCTGCTACAATGCAGAGCTGTCACTAGTAGGCTCTGAAGACACAACCTGTCCTCAAGCCCTCTGAGTCCTCATCACGGCCCATCAGAAGAAAGGGATGGATTGGGCTTGAGTGGTGGACCCTCTGGGGAGACTGTTGCTCAAGTGAGCATCCTTTAACTTGCTGAAATTTTGTAAGGGGATGCTGTGCTCATGAACGTAACCTTCCATACATATTCAGCCTGGCTTCGATTAGGAATGCTCCTGAGGGTTCGGGGTTGGCTCTCTCCTCACTGCTGGAGTCACTACGTTTACTTGGTGTTACACACATCCTGAAGTCCCACTCTGGGGCATGCAGAAGAAAAGTTCATCCTACAGTGTATTTAAGAAAACTCCCTCTGAAAGGTGGCCAACGTACAGCTCAGGGCTTTCCTGAAATTCTGTCTGGGCCACAATGCTCAACAGTAATCAAAAGTAACACCAGTCTTGGGCGGGAGAGATGGCTGAGCGGTTAAGGCACTTGCCTCCAGTGCCTAAGGCCCCGGGGGTTCAATTCCCCAGTACCCATATAAGCCAGACCCACAAGGTGGTGGCCCTGGTGCGCTCTCTCTCTCTCTCTCTCTCTCTCTCTCTCTCTCTCTCTCTCTCTCTCTCTCCCTGCTTGAAAATGAATAAAATATTTTTTTTAAAAAAAGTAACACCAGTCCCATAACGACTTTCCTTCTAACACGTGTCACAGAAGAGATGGAGGCAGGAAGGGCAGGCCCACACAGTTGGGAAAATGACAGTCCAATCTTAGAGTGTGTGGGGGAGGGGTGGCTGGGAAAAATCCAGGTAATTCTAACATTCCAGGGTTTTGCTCTCACTCCACTAACTCTTTAAGGAATGTCTCCACCACCTTGACCATCTTTTCCAACCCTTTCTCCATTATTAAACGCAGAATGTCAGTTTGCAACCGCACAGTCGAACCCACGTGGAACGTCTGACTTGGCACTTCGGGCCAGCAGTGAGAACCCAAGACAGCAGGTTTAATCTGTCATATCACGTAAACATTCACAGATGCTGAAGAGCAACGCCCCCAGGGCCGAGGGAGACCGTCTGTTTCTGAATGTGCATTTGCAGTCGTTTCTCCCTCCCTTTTCCTAAGCGGTGGGGGGGGGGGATGGGAGGTTGGGAGAGACGCTAGAGGGCCAAAGGATGCTCTGGACGCAGAGAAAGGAAGCGCTGGTTGCTCACTCCAGGAAGACAACTGTGGCCGGCGGAGAGGGACCCCGAGGCTGGAGCTTCGGAGGCAAACACCTCTGAACACTGGTCCCCAGGGCTTAAAGAAAGTCCGTGGGGGAGAGGGAGGGCGGCAACAAGGACACGATTTCTAGCAAGTCAGGATGGACGCAGGTCGTTTCCCAAGTCTTTGGAGAGTGGTCCCGCGCCCTAGTCGACCCATTCACCCAAGTGCCACGGGTTTGACCGCCTCCCGTCGCGCCTAACCGGAGTCCCCCCCCCCCCGCAGGCAGCGACCACCAGCCTCGTTCCCCAGGATCCGGGGGACCGTAGGAGGGACGCGAGTGGGCGGCCCCGGGGCCGCGCGGGCCCAGAGGCGTCCTTATCTGGGCCGGGCCGGAGCGCGCCGAGGCGGAGAGAGACGCCCACACCCACCGCGCAGGCTCTGCGGCGAGCCGGGCCGGGGCGAGCTGGACCCACGGGGACAGTGGGGACAGCAGGCCGGGGACCCAGAATCCCTTAGTGCTCACCCCCCAACACCCCTGCAGAAGTCACTGGATCTCCAGCTAGGCGATCCCCGTCCCCCATCCCTCAGGTCCCAGGAGGGACAGGGGGGTCCCTCAGCCTCTCCCCGCGCCCCTCGCCGAGGTCCGGCGCCCTCTCCTCTGCGGGGCCGCGGTGCAAAGTTCCCAGAAGGAAGGGACGCTAATAGGGAGGTATCGGCGTGGTCGCGGACCCCGGCGACAGTCACCTGCTATCCCCCTCCTCGGAACTCCGCGGTGACATCCAGAGCGCGGGGTCGGGGAGACAGGCTGACGGCCGCCCTGCGGCTCGGCCCTAGGGGAGCAAGAGGCCGCGACAAAACGTCCACGGGAGGCTCCAGGCGCTGGGGACGGGGCCACAGGAGGAGGTGGAGAGCCCGCTGCCTACCTGGGCACACCTAGGGGTCTGGGCGGTGACCCTCCAGCCCATCACTCCTGAAAGCTCGGAGACGTGAACTTCCAGGGCAGGTGTGCAAGAGCGGGAAGCGCCTGGTCCCGGTCCCCACCGATCCCGCCCCCACTGTCGCAGGGACAAGTCTTGGTTGTCGCGTGGCCAGATAAGCTCCTGCTTCCCCGGCTGCCCAGACGCCGTCAAGTCGCAGGGAGGCGAACTCAGCCGATCGGGTCCAGCCGGCCTCAGCGCGCCGCCGAGCTCGGTCCCGGGACCCGGCTCGAGCGCCGGTGCGCCCCCGGGGCCAGGTACCCGCAGGCGTCCCCGGGGTGGGGGTGCAGGAGCGGGCGTCTTCTCCCAGCCTTCCCCGCGAGGCTCGAGGACGACCCCCGGCCGCTCCTCCCCGCATCGCCCGCGTCCCCCAGCAGACAGACCCCACGCGGCCCCCCACTCACCGCGCTCCCGCGCTGCCTCCGCCCGTCCGCCCGCTCGCTCGCCCGGCGCCCGCCGCCGTCTCTCCGCCGCCGTCTCCGCAGGGACCGCGAGGGGGCGGCGCGTCCCGGCGGGGCGGGGCCGCGGCTTCAGGTAACAAAGCTGCGGACCCGGCTGCGGCTCCCCGCGCTGGCCGCCCGGCGCAGCGCGCCCCAGCTCCGCGGCCACCCGCGCTCGCCGTCACCTGCTCGGAAGCCGCCGCCGCCGCCCCGAGGCCGCGCTGCGCCCGGCACCTGGAGACCGGCGCGGGCCCGAGAGATCGGGCGGCCGCCCCGGGGCCTTCCTGGCGGAGGGAGCTGGATGAAGATGGCCAGGCCGCGAGGAGGAGCCGGGGTCCTCGAGGCACGGCGAGGGGAGGCGGCGCCACGCTGGCCTCCACTAAGCCCTGACTCCCTCCCCTGCGCACACGCGCTCACACCTCGCGCACCCGGGCACGCGCGCACACACTCGCGGTCCGCTCGCTGCACATCAGCTTCTTCCTGGCGCTTTACGCAGCCCTTGGGAAGCTTGTCCCAGGCCCCGTAGCTGGTGCCTGGAAGCCTCCCCGGGGCTTGCCATTTTCCTTCCTTCCTTCCTTCCTTCCTTCCTTCCTTCCTTCCTTCCTTCCTTCCTTCCTTCCTTCCTTCCTTCCTTCCTTCCTTCCTTCCTTCCTTCCTTCCTCCCTCCGTCCCTCCCTTCCTTCCTTCCTTTTTTCTTTCTTCCTTTTTTTCTTTTTATTCTTGTCCCGATGATACTAACAGAAACTTTTCGGTTTTATTGGAGAAAAAAAAAAGAAAAGAAAAATGGAGAGGGAAGAAAGAAAAAGGGAGGTAGAAAGAAAATTAAAGGTATTTGGCAGGCCTGGATGAATGAACGAACGCAGTCTGGGAAGGGCTCCGCCCATTCATGGAAGGAAACCGGGTAGTCAATCTAATCTCATTTTTTCTCAAAGTGACTTGTGACGCCAGGCAGGGAGAAGTGAGTAGAGAAAACTTATCCCGGACTAACCGGCTGCTGGCACCTGAGCCACCCAGGCGGGAAGCGCCCTCGGTGGGAATGAAGTCATCCTACCCTTTTGTGGGTGAGCCCAGATAACCCGACCAGAGCTTTCCCAGCCTCTGGGGCCCAGGACTTCAGCCTACTCCACCCTGATCTCTAGGCCCTGGAAGTCCTTGGGCCCTGGGACTCAAGGCGCCAGAATTCCTCACCTCCCTGTGGGAGCCTTAGATAGGAAAAGAAAAATTGTTAGTGCAAACCGGCCTGCCAGTCAAGATCTCAAAAGCACATCTGCCCATTTCTTGGGGGGGGGTGTCTTTTTGGGAATTCAATGGCTTACAGTTTATATTCCCCTACCTCCCACACCCAAAACAGAGAAAACGATCCAATTGCATCCAATGGAAAAAGTCAAGGAGTGAAGAAATATAAAAAAGACAAGGGGGCTGGAGAGATGGCTCAGCAGTTAAAGGCATTTGCTTGCAAAGCCTGACAGCCCAGGTAAAATTCCCTAGGACCCGCTTCAAGCCAGATGCACAGAGTGGTGCATACATGTAGAGTTGGCTTGCAGTGGCAAGGGGCCCTAGTGCCCACTCTCTCTCTCTCCTCTCTGCTTGCACATATATATAAAGACAAGGCCAGCAGCCAGGGCAGGGAACTAACGTTAGTCCGTTAGTCCGTATGAATTGATTGGTCTGTGGGCAGCGTGTCTCAATAGAGAGGTGAGGTTTGGAAGGCTCCTTTCCGCTTCTCTGCAGGCATCCTTGTCATAAGGGCAGTCCACTCCGGCCTTCATTCCACTGCACCTGCCCAGCTAGCTCGGTGTCCCGTAGGAGTATGCACCTTAAGATAAGTCTCTTTTCATCTGTGCAAGGTAGTCCTTGCTGACAGGCAAACTTCCAGCGGCCGAGGCAGAAGCATCATTAGGTCCAGGAACTCCAGGACAGTTGTTGAAGACGTAGAAAAAAAAAGTCACTTTTAGAGGGGTCAAGTCGAGTGACCCATCTTCTCCTCTCCTCCCTTTGATCTACAGCTGTAGTGTCCAGGCCCTCAGGCCTCTCCCACCCCCATCCCTTCTCACTCCCCCCACTCTTTGGCCTTCCCTAACAACCCTTTCTTGTCCTCTGAAGACGATTTAAGGCTCTCCCCACCCTTGACCTCCCATTGTCCATTCTAATCCCACAGAGATTGCTTGATTTAAATCTGGATACCTGTTTGAAATGAATGAACAGAGCTCTAGGTATCCATTCTTAGAAGGTCACCCCTGGGTTCACCTTTATGTCAGCCTTCCAAAAAGCTGGAAAAGGCCAGGGGCGGTGATGCACCCCTTTAATCCCAGCACTTGGGAGGCAGAGGCAGGAGGATAGCCATGAAGCCAAGGCTGCCTGAAGAGGGCCCAGCCTCTGGGTTCTGGCCTGAGGAGGCTGAGGCTGCAAGGGCTCTAGCAGAGGGCAGGGAGGCCAGCGGCTCTCAGTGTGTTAGTTACTGCTGCTAAGGCCGGGTGCCAGCTCCACACCCAGGGAGGCCCCTGCTTGCCCTGTGCTCCTGCAGCTTACTCTTCCCTCTCCCAGAATGGCCTTTCCAGAATGTTCCATTCCCTTCACCCAATGCATCTTCTTTCTTCTGGCTTCTGCCTCCTCAGTCCGGAAAAGCTCTCATTTTCCTCCACATTAAAAATTTTCTATTTAACCTGTCATGCAGTGAGGAAAACTGTGAATGTGTTCAACACAAAACATTATGAGATTTCCTTTTTATTTTTGTAACTTGACTGGAAAGTTCTCTAGAGTGAATTGTGTAGATAACAATGTCCTGTTGCGATGTCAAAATGTTGGCCATACCTTCACACCTTCAAACCAAAATGATTCATTCCAGCGTCCATTCCACAGAACCTCCTGATTTTAAAATGCTTATTTACTGAAGGAATCCAGCTCATATGAGCAGGCTTCATGAGCCCTTGGCCACACTGAAACCAGATCCTGGGGCATAGGGTTGAAGCTCTGAGCTGATTTTTCAACCTCTTCTCTCCCTCTCTTCCCCTCCCTCTTTCTCTTGCTCCTTCCCCCACTTTTTATCATCCAGACTGAGGTTTTCTTTGCTAAATATTTTAATCTTTACTCTTCTTAAAAGGTATATCTGATGAGATCACTTATTTAGTGTTTAAAGTGTGTCATTTGCTCTTAACTTTGGGACAGCCAACTCCATACTGAAAAAGACACAGACACACCAACTCACCTTCTAGTTAACAGTCCTTTCTAAATGCTGGTCTGTTTCCATCAAAGGGTGGGCATCTCATAGAAAACAGCATTAGCTTATGACTGTCACTGTGAATGGAAATTGTAAATTGGCCTTACATACCTTCTTGGCAAAATGCAAATGCTATCTTCCTAAACATTTCCAAGCAGTTTAAAAAAATTCTTTATTTCTTTGCAAGCAGAGAAGATAGAGAGAAGAGAGACAGACAGATAGAATGGCTTTGTGCCAGGGCCTCCAGATGCTGCAAACGAACTCCAGATGCAGGCACCACTTTGTGCCTGCATCTGGCTTTACATGGGTACTGGGGAATTGAACCAAGGTCCTTAGGTTTTTCAAGCAAGCACTTTAACTGCTGAGCCATTTCTCCAGGCCCCAAACAACCTTTGAATTGAAAAAAAAATGTAATTTCTTTTTATGAGTTAAGACATTTAAATAGTAAGTTGTCTTTAAATATAGTAAACGCTGGCTGGTCTCTGATCATTTAAAGTGTAAAATTTTTCTGGCTGATGCTAAGTAATGTTTTCTGAAAGTGTTAAATAGAAAATGTTTTCTCCTGTGAAGCTGATATCCGCATCAGCAGCACCAACAGCATCTCCCTTGCCCAAAGACAGTATAGGTACTTGTCAATAACAGTGCTGGTTTGTTTGAGACCAAAACACAGGAACGAGGTAATAAGATATATACGTCCCTTGTCCCTGCCTGCCTGTATTAATTTAGAACAAATTGTCCGTTCTCTCCCTTTAAAGGTGTATGCATGTGTGCATGCTGGAAGTTGGGGATGGTCGTTACAAAGAGAGAGATAGTATTAAATAACACTGAATTTTTACCCATAAAACCTTACAGCTACACATATTAATTTAGTTTACCACCATTCAGTGAGTAGAAAATTGGCGGCATTAGTTGTGTATGTGATGCACACAGAGATGCGTGTGACAACGTAGTGCTTGCTCCCTTTGGGCATCCCCAAGACGAGTGTGTGAGCCTGAGTAAGAATGAAGTTAGTGCTCAGACAGATGCCAGGCTCTTTTGCTACTGCCTTTGACTGATTTTAAACTGTTTACTCTTCCAAGAACAAGAAGAGCAAACAGAAACTTGAAACCATAACTCACACAGTATAAGCAGTCACCAAACAAACCCAGGGAGTCAACAGTGGTATAGTGTGTGTGTGTGTGTGTGTGTGTGTGTGTGTGTGTGTGTGTGTTTCCCTGGGGAAATACTATGTGCACACCCTAGGCAAGACTCTATAGAACATAAAAAAGATCAGAGAAAGAATCTGGGGGTGACTTAGCAACTTGAGAAAGAAAGAGAGAGAGAGAGAGAGAGAGAGAAAGAAAGAAAGGAAGGAAGGAAGGAAGGAAGGAAGGAAGGAAGGAAAGAAAGAAAGAAAGGGGAGCTGGAGAGATAGCTCTGCAGTTAAGGCACTTGCCTGCAATGCCTAATATCAGAGGTTCGATTCCCCAGTACCCGTGTAAAGCCGGATGCATAAAGTGGCACATGCATCTGGAGTTCATTTGCAGTGGCTAGAGGCCCTGTGCACCCATTCTCTGTCTTTTTCTGCTTGCAAATAAATAAATAAAATACTTTTTAAAAAAGGAAAGAAGGAAGGAAAAAAGAAACCCTTTTGTGCCCTTGGAAGTAGTGTGCATATGTTGATGGAGTAACTATGAAGGACAATTCTTTTGTAATCTCTATTTTTACTAAGCAGGCAAATACCTAGAGCATAATGTCTACTTTGAGGCAGACAGAGACTTATCTGGCCTCAAACTCTTGGACTTAAACTGTTCTCCTGCCTCAGCTCCCCAAGTAGATTCACCACAGGCAGCGGCATTGTCAAAGGTCCTGTGCAAAGAAAGGATTCTATTGGTGGTGAGTTCTAGGACTGGTCTAGAGAAAAGAGCAGATAAGATCACCTTTATTTCCTTGAAATGCTGCTGAATTTCTAGGCAACCACAGGCTCCTGATACACTCCTTTGTTGAAGACACAGGTGAGTGAATTTCTGAATTGAGGGTTTTGAATGGCCTGCTTCCTGTAGGATGATGGATGGGCAGTGTCCCCTTGTCATCTGTTTTACACAGTGAGGGGGGATGGGCAGAACATTTGACACTGCAAAATGGAATTATTTTTATGCTGGAAATGGACCTCTCCCTCCCCACACACAGACAATGCAATATGTCTTCTCAGAAAAATTGAAAAATCTCATCAAATTTAGGACCATAAAAGCACACTACATTTTAATTTTCAAAGGAATATAAAGAAGGAAGAGCAGAAAAATGAAACCCCTGAGTGTCTCCATGCTCCATAAAAGGATTTACACACACTTTCTAACTTTCTCTTATGAGCATCATGTTTATCTCTATAAGAAGGCCAGTTTCCAGGCTGGAGAGATGGCCCAGCAGTTACTGCACTTGCCTGCACAACCTAACGTCCCAGATTCAATTCCCTAGTACACACATAAAGCCAAATGCACAAAGTGGCGCATGCCTCTGGAGTTCGTTTGCAGTGGTTGGAGACTTTGGTTGGGCCCATTCTCTCTCTCCCACTACAAAGAAAGCAAAGAAAGGAAGGGAGGGAGGGAAGGAAGGAGAAAGGGAGAGAAGAAAGAAGGAAGGAAGGAAGGAAGAGAGGGAAGGAGGGAGGGAGGAAGAAAGGGAAGCTTCCGAAGGTGACTCCTTGCCTACTGGGCATAATCAGGTTCAACCACAGTTCTGCATGGAGCTCATGGAAAACGGGGACCCTGTTTAGGGTCTACAGAAGCACCTGGCCGTTCCATGATCTTTATTCTGCGTGGAGCTGGGGTAGAGGTAGCGTAAAAGTATCCGGCTGGCTGAGAAGGCTGGAGCAGGGACTGTGGTGACTTGAGAGAAAAAGCCAGGGAAACTATGACTCACCCTGCAGTTTTTATTAGCATCCAGGTTAGCCAACACTTAAGAAAGCCCACAAAGGCACATCTTTTTTTCGGACGTGTCTTCTGTCACGGTAAGCTAATTTCTTCTAAGTTCCCCTGACCTTGGAGCACCCTTGTACCCCAATCCTGTGTGCCTGTATTCATCCAAACACTGAAAAATCTGGATAACTCCTTATTTTTCTTCTAACGCATGACTTCACTCATGCAGTCTACAGCTAAATCTTCTACCAAGTTCTCCCGATGACCTACACGGTTCAGGTGAATCCTTCAACCGCCCACTACATCCTAGAGCTGAGGGAAGCCAGACAGGCACAGGGTAAAAAGAGACACTCTGGGTGGTGGCCAGAGGCTGATGCTTCCACAGAGCTGTATCACAGCAGGACACCATGTGACCAAACAGTAAAGACACTAGGCCACCTCACACCAGCTGGGACCATTATGGCGAACTCAGAGGAAGGCCAGCCGTTCTATGCTTCATTATAGTGATGCCTCCATATCATTAGCCTTAGCAAAGTTGCCTGTTCCCACCATGCCACACGTGAAAACCACACCTGTGTCAGAGAAGGGGACGACAGCCTATTCTAGGAAGATCCTGACCTATTCCTAGAATTTCCTGCCTTTCCCCCATCTTGATTTATGTTTGCCCCTAACCAGAGCTAGTTAAAGTTCTGGGGGAGGGAGGCATCTTGAGAAACCCACACTCCCTCTTCTCTGTTCTTATGCCCTTATGTCTTGTCTCAGGTTCTTAGCTCCTCTCACTTCTGAGTTCTTTCTCTCACAGAGACGGGAACCTGGACACACTGAGAAGATGTCTGAGCTTTTCTGTCTCTAGCTCCTATTTAACTTGCTGAACAGTGCCACTGGGTAAAAAGAGTCAAGCGTGCAGACATTCTATGTTGGATCGACTGGTGTGTGTGTGTGTGTCCCCGAGGTGTGCTGATTTGGTTAATGTTAGCTTTAGCTGGGCAGAATGGATGGGATCGTACTCACTGATCGAGTTGCTATGGGTTGTAGAATGAACCCTCTCCCCTCAACACTCACACGTGCAGAATCAGGACTTCCTCTCTGGACCCAAGACTAGCTGGTTCATATTCAGTGACGAATAGTATGCTCTCCCTATCAGTCCCTCCCTTCTGCCCAATATTAATTCTCATGAGTCATATAAACTGTCTCCCTATTAAGCCAGAAAGTGTAAGGAAAAACTGATTTATGGGCTGGGGAGATGGCTCAGAGGTTCAAGTTGCTTGCTTGTAAAGCCTGCCTTCCCAGGTTCCATTCCCCAGGACTTACATAAAGCCAGATGCACAAAGTGGTGTATGCACCTGGAGTTTATTTGCAGTGACGAGAGGCCCTGGGGTGTCCATTCTCTCCCTCTATGTTTGCAAATAAATAAAAATACTTTTTTTTTTTTGTATTTTTTGAGGTAGGGTCTTGCTCCAGCCCAAGCTGATGTGAAACTCACTCTGTAGTCTCAGGGTAGCCTCGAACTAATGGCAGTCCTCCTACCTCTACCTACCAAGTACACGCCTGGCTAAAAATACTTTTTATAAAAAAATATTTTATTTATTCATTTTCAAGCAGAGATACAGAAAGAGAGTGAGAGAGAGAGAGAGAGAGAGAGAGAGAGAGAGAGAGAGAGAGAGAGAGAGAGAGAGAATATGCCAGGGCTGCCACCTTATGTGTCTGGCTTATTGAACCCAGGGCCTTAGGCACTGGAGGCAAGTGCTTTAACCCCTGAGCCATGTCTCCAGCCCTAAAAATACTTTTTAAAAAAGCTGACTTACAACTCAGTATCTCAGCAGTATTTACTCCTAAGACTGCTGGTAGCTGGGCATCACTGAGTCTGCCATCTGAACCTGTGATCCTGGTCAGCAGCCAAGGAGACCAAGAGGGAGGCCTTCAGTCATTCAAGGCCAGAGACCTCAGTAATGCGAATCTTCCTCATTGATGTGGAAAACCACAAAGAGAGCTACAAAATGTTCAAACCAGTTTTTGCCTTCCCCAGGTTTCTATGGCCCACAAGAGGCGAGCTCTTTGAAGTAGGATATAAAAACGTGAAGACAACATTTTACAGTGGACTGTAGAATTGTAGGCTTGCACAGGCTGGTTAACAGTTCAGAAGACAAGTTGATGCGCGGCCCAAAGCAACACAGCCCAGGCTTGGACGGAACACACTAACTGACAGGGTTTGGGAAGAAGAGTGAAGGAGACTGAGATTTTTCACCTGAAACTTGAGACAATGCTGGGTAAAGAGAATCGACTCAAAACATTTAGTCTGGGTCTTCTGCTTTATTGTGGTTACAGCAGAGACAGGAAATAGCTCCTAACTTTCAACAAAGAGAAGCTAAGCATGTCCTTGGTTAGACACTCATCCTAACTCCGTCACTGCTTGAATGTGCAAGATTCCAAAGCCGCCAATGCAGGAGGAAAATATCTTAATAATGAAAAGTCAGCAGATTACAAGTGAAATATCATGAATTATTTCCTGAATTGAGTGAACCCAATTCACCACTATCGAGCAGGAATTCACATAAAAACGAGCTAACAGGACTAAAGAGGCAGAGTTCTTCCTAGAATAAACCAAGGTCATTGTTGAGGTCACTGGAAAGGAAGTCTGGAGTGGCCTGGACTGAAGTGACTTGTTTTATGGGAAAAAAAAGACTCATTTTCATTGCTCTGCTCATGGGCACAAATAGTGACTCCAAAAGCCTGAAAGCCCAAGCTCAGCACAACAGCCTCTTGTTCGTTATTGTGATTTTTTTCTTTAAAGGACAAAGAGACCAGTGAGGACAAGAGATTGATGTGGAGCGGAATGCATCTCTTTTCCTGCCCTTGTGAGTTTAAGCAGGATCTCAATGCACTAAGATATATATTTTTTCCCTTTTGTTTGACTAGTAGCTATTCATTTACAATTTCTAACTAATTTTCCTTATTTATGGCTGGCTAACTGGAGGAAAATGCTGACTAAAGGTCATGAGAAAAATTATTGTTTTTTTTTAAGAAAATATTTTGAAAAATAAAAACATCTACATGGTGATGATTCGTTTGGAGAAGTCAAACTACAGACAAGTATTAACTGCTGAGCCCCACTCCCGGACTTGGATTATGTTTAAAAAGACCACAGCAACTTAACTGATGAAGGAAGTCCGTCCGGTGGCCAACAGCAGTTCTAGGAGAACTTGATGCCCACTTCAAGAATGATCTAGACTTCTTCAGGGTGTTAGTGGAATCAGGTGATGAAAACCAACATGTAACCAAGCTGACCAAGTCACTGAGCAAATAACTCATGACCGTTTCAACGTACACACTTCAAACTGGTCTCCCGTGATAAGCAGGGATTATGTAGTAACCATCGCCATGGTTAGAACTCCATCCTCAAAACACTGCCTGCATAAGCTGGCCAGGACATTTGGATCCTGTTCTTATCTGAGCTAGGGCTGCGAGAGGGGGAACAGGAATATGAGGACAATAAAAACACAAAAATCCATGGTTTATTTGGGAGTAAAGAGTTAGGTTACTTTGTTAAGAAGTGTGAATTAGGGAAAACTGGGTTATCTCATAAAGTATCTTTCTAGATTAAAAATCCATTTAAAAAGTTACCAATGTATACATGTTTCATTGTAAGTAAATTATTATAGTAAATGAAGCTATAAGGAGCTTACTCTTAAGAAATCTAGATTAGGGCTAGAGAGATGGTTCAACGGTTAAGGCTCTTGCCTGAAAAGCCTAATGACCCAGGTCCAATTCCCCAGTACCCACATAAAGCCAGATGCAAAGTGGCGCATGCATCTGGAGTTTGTTTGCAGAGGCTAACATTCTCCTTCTCTCCTCTCTGTCTCTCTGCTTGCAAATAAATAAATTTTATATATATATATATATATATATATATATATATATATATATATATATATAAGAAATCTAGACTAGCAGTTCAAAATAGTTATATATGCTTCTTTATAAGAAAAGGGCAAAAAATTGAGACAGAAGGAATCATCTTAATTTAGCTAAAATAAAGTGGTTTTGGGCCTGGTTCCTTTTAATTTAATTAATTTATTTATTTTCAGGGAGGAGTTGGGGGAGGGAGAAACTCCCCAGCCCAATAGCCTCCTTTTCCACATCAGGGTTAACAAGAGTAATCCATGGTTCTTACCTGATATACATTAACTCTCAGAACCAAACTTTGCTTCAGTTTTCTGTCCATTTAGGAGGACCACTTGGCAATCCATCATAAAAAACCATTTATGTCAGGAAACCTGTTGAGCAGGAAACCTTCAAGTGGGAACACAGAACAGAGTTTAATGAACTAAGTCCTTAAAAAGGGAACGTTGTTTGCATTGTCATTCTATTTTAATAGGTCTTGTTATATTGTAAAAATAGTTAAGAACACGTGGCTCTTTGATCAGAAAATAGCACACTCACAACTGATCAAAGAACCAGTTATATTTTACGCTAGTTCAAAGCTTTTCCAAGGCTATGTGTTCTTATACATTTTTTTTCTTTACATCTTAAAAGGGATTCAGAATGTTTTTAATGCCTAAATTTGGTTAGAACTGAGTGGAGAGGGAACTCAGGTAGCTTCAACTGTCCCAGAAAACTGATCCAGTCAAGAAAGAAGCTACTGGCAGAAAATATTCAGGATTATAGAACATGGCATTCTGAGTACTGTTTCGCCAATGTCCACCTCTAGAAGTGGAAATGGACACACTCTTTCTCCAGAGCAAACTAGCAGTATACACCTGTCACTGAAGTATGGCTGTCCTCTGGGGCCAGCTTCTCTCCTAGGAATAACTCTCAAGGGATAACCTGGGGCATGCAAAGCCCGGCGGCTTCCTGCTACAGGATATTCAAGCCTGAACCAAGCACATGGAGGAACGCTGACTTCCAGGGAGCGAGGTGGTCCCATGCAGTGTAGCTGCCTTCTCCGCTGTGAGCTTCAGTGTTTCTGCAGCAGATATGGACTCCTGCTATGGGATGGTACCTGCTTCTTTCACATCCACATCCACTGCTCAGAATCACTGAGGGACTTACTCAGCTCCCGAGAAACTGATTGAAACTTACTGAGCAGGACAACTGTCAGTAAGATAAGTACCATTTCTAAGTTCAGAGAAAAGGTAAGTTCTCAGGATTTCCAAAGAGCTACTTCCTATATAAAACTCAAGAGGACCAGAGAAACAAGAAACTGCAGCCAACACTTTTAATAAGAATACAAAAGTCACACCAGAGGCACATTCTGGGGAATGTCAAGGAACTATCACAAGTAGTTACTCTGCTGGAAGAATAAAATAAGGCTCTCTCAGAGTACAAATATACAAGAGGGAATGATTTCAAATAGGTTATGATTTACAATCACATTACATTGTATTAAGCACTCAAAACAGGCATATTAATTAAAAAGCCAACTACAAAGCTTTTAGACATATATGACAAATTTTACAGTCCACAAAGTTTATCTATGTATAACAGTAATTTTAAGTACTTCATTTCAACACAATAGAAACAAACATGTGAAGAGATATCTTTCAAAATACTTGTGTCAATGACAAAACCAAAAGAACTTTATATTTAAACAGAACTATGACACTGCGGAGCCACATGGCGGACAGACCAACCACACAATAAGACCAGCAGTGCTGCACAGACACGAGAGCACTAGCCTTCCCCTTCCCGTGACCATCCTGTTACCTTCCCATGTGGTCAAAGGAATCAAGGGAGACCAAACAGCAAACACAAACGTTGATTTCACCATACACCTCAAGTGTGGTTTAATGGGAACAAAGAAACCCAGCATTTATACAGAGTGCACTTTCCAAGGGACTGCCACATCAAACATGACCTGACAGGGGTTTCTTCATGGATTATGCACACTGCTTCACTGGTTGAACAAGAATTACTGTATCTGAGAAGGCACATATCTGTGATTAAGGCTTAATCGGTATTGTTACATATGGAAGCCAATGAAAGCTGTCTAGGAATTCATTTCTATCAAAATGGAATTTACCCCAAAACTAGTTCTCTAAACTACAAATGTCTGCTCTAGAAACCACCAAGAATTTCCATTCTGAACTCCACGTGTTAAAAAAAAAAAGAGCTTGTAAGCCAGGTTTTGTTATAAATCAAAATAAACTGCTAACACAACCATCAAATGAATGACTTTAGGTGATACAAATTCATTAGTTTAAATGCCTTGTAAAAATGACAGTGTGATTCCTGTTTCTTAAAAACTGGTAAACAAAATTACAGTGGGACAGATTCATTTTTAAAAAGGTATCTGCCACAATTCCATGGAATAATCAAACAATCATTAGGACCTCCATGTGGATGCTACGGGGACGCCATAGAATTTACTCTGCAAAATAGTTCCTTTTTCTTTAAGACAATACATGAAAACACATCTCATTAAGATGTCTACTAGATTCATATAGAAAGTATCTGATGCTGATACAAATCATGTAAACTCCCATTGGAAAAGTCACCACTGGCCTTGCTTTGGGACCAAAACCTTGAATTGTTTGTTATCTCATCAGTGCAAATGTTCACTAGATGGTTTCAAACCATAGAAATAGCCATCAGCCCTCACAATACAAAAGGATTTTCTAAAAGAAAAATTGTGTTTAGAATTCTAGAAGTTACATTTACATCAAAATCACCCCACCTTCCCATCAAATTGAACAGGTCAATTGTTAAGGTACAAAAAGGGAAAATTAAAGCTGTGTGTAAGAATCACTAGGGTGGTTTGTCCTCCACGCGAACCTGACTGACCCCTCTGACTGAGTACAACAGTCCAACAAGGCCTTTCTGCTCCATGGTGAGACTTCACTGTTCTTCGAGCCAAGAAGGCACGTCGACGCCAGGGCTTTTCAACTTGATGTGGAACTGCTTCAGTGTCTGCTCAAGCTGCTTCTGGTTCCCGGCGAAGTAGGCGGCGATGGCGTTGTGGAAGAGGACAAGCTGATTGTGCAACACTTTAACCTGTGGACAGGGCACAGTGATCAGACCAAGCACTAACTTAGGGGCAACAAAACAGAAGGCATTTGTTACATTCTCAATGCTACAGTGTCTCTCTCTTCATGAATCCATTTTAATACAGATTTTTTCATACATGACAGTATACACTAACCCTTTAATGACTTTATTTAATTATACTAAAGGGAACAGGTCAGCTTGAGACTTTGGTGCTTTTCTTTCCAGTCTTGGAATTGCTCTATCAGTGAGCTAATTCCCAGTCCTGTTAACCATTCCCAGACAGTCTCAGGAATATTAACTAAAACGTCATCAAATGCTCCTTCAAACTAAATATACTTAAAATGAGGAGAGGTACTAAAAGGAGAATTATCTACAGCTTTCACACACTGTAGTTACAGATTAAATATGGACATCACTAAGGCCAAGCTTTATGGAAAACTGTGTAGGCTGAATGCTTTCTTCAAAAATGTTTTATTTATTTCAGGGAGATGGGGAGGGGATGGGAGGGAAGAGGAGAGGAAAGAAGAAGAAACAAGAGGAGGAGAGAATGGGTGTGCCAGGGCCCAGGCACTACAAATGAATTCTAGATGCATACACCACTCTGTGTATCTGGCTTTACATGGGTACCGGGGAATCAAACTCAGGCTGTTGGGCTTTGCAAACAAGCTAGGCTGAATACTTTTAAATGTTATATTTCTTTGTAAGCAATCAAATAATGGCAGCAAGTGTTGCCCAGAAAGTCAATTTCCTTAAGCTTCACAGAACTTTCAAAAATTTTTAATTACTAATCACTTCTAATGATACCAAGAGTACATTTTAACCAAGTAGTACTACTTTTATGAATCTTTTAAGAATGAAAGAACCCTGAATTATAAAGGAATTATATAAAGCTTAGAATTTCTGTTCACCCAAAGATGGTAAGAAAACAGGCTACCAATTGGGCAAAGGCAGGCGCAGTGTATGTGACTGGCACAGAACATGCATTTAGGAACTCCCATAAACTCCCACTGAAATGGGCAGGTGCCATGGGAGACAGACACCTCCCAGAGGAGGTGGTGGAAATGGATGGCCACCCAGATCTGAAGAGACACAACACAGCACATCCACAGGAAACAGGAAGACGCAAATTACACACAGGTTCCATTTCAATATTCTGAAAACTTTAGTTTTATAAAATTTGCATACTTAATAGGGATGCTTAGAAGTGAGTACTAAAAAGTTAAGATTAACAAAAATTTCAATTTCTATACTAAAGCAACAAAACAGGATATGATTTTATACCCTGTACATTAGAAAAGTTTAAAGCAATAAAATACATACATTTTGTTGGTATGTAAGTATGTATAATTACTTTTTAAAACAATTTGGCAGTAACTCAAAAACACTTAAAGACAGACATTCTTACTATATGGAACATCAATTTACTTCCCACGAGTGCGCTCTAAAACAACTTGGATGTAGAGTCAAGAATACAGGTAGTATTTAGGGTGTTGAATTTACTCCTCTTAGTATGAATTGGGAGTGACTCTAGAGCACTGAACACCGTGAGGAGTTTAGGTCCTCCACCAAGTTATACATGCTGCATGGCAGCACTGTGTTTAGCACCCCCAAATTATCCCAAAAGTCCCTGTAAGAGAACGGACAAGCATGCTGTAGTCCCTTCCTGCCAGGGACACTACAGGACCAGAATGCAGTAGTAAACAGCTTGTCTAGCAGGTGGGACGCTGGGTGTGGTTTATCCCCAGCACCATGCAAGAAAACTGACTGCCATGCAGTAGAACACTCAAGAATTCATCACAGCACCCAGGAAGCGTGGACCAAGATGCTGGAGCCCATCCTCTCCGACCCCGTCCCTACCAGCCAAGCGAGGGTGAAGCAGCTTCAGGAAGATCCAAGCTAAGACCCCGTGTGCCGCACTGCTCGCTGTCGCTCTAGGACAAGTGTGCAGAGCACCTAGAAGTCTGCAGCCCACGATGTTCAACACAGACCTACAGATACAACCAGCTAATCAATCCCTAGGTCTACCTAGAAATCTGAGGGGATGAAAGCACAGTAACTTTACTTGTCAGAGCTTAAAACTAGAAACAACTTAAATGGCAACAGTGATTGATAAATAAATTGGGGGGGGGGGCAGGAGAGATAGCTCCATGGTTAAAGGCACTTGCTTGCAAAGCCTGATGGCCTGGGCTCAATTGCCCAGTACCCAAGTAAAGCCAGATATACACAGTGGTACATGTATCTGTAGTTTATTTGCAGTGGCAGGCAGCCCTGGGGTACCCATACTCACTCTGTCTCTCTGTTTCCAATACATAAAATATTTTAGACCAGGCATTTCGGCATATGTCTTTAATCCTAGCATTCTGGAGGCTGAGATAGGAGGATCACCATGAGTTCAAGGCCAGCCTGAGACTACATAATGAATTCCAGCTCAGCCTGGGCTAGAGTGAGACCCTACCTTACAAAACAAAACATTTTTTTAAAATAAATAAATTGGGGTACTCCCCTACAATGAAATAATAATTGACACATGCAATATAGATGAGTAATTAAAACATTGTTCTATGAAAGAAAACGGAAAAACATACAAGTCATTTGATTTTATATGAAATTTAGAAAATGCAAACATTTGTCTCTTCTAAGGTTTTCACACAAATAACCTACTAGCCACCTGGTTTTGTTAGCAGTATTTGGCCCATGCTTTTCTTTTTCTATTTTGGATGATCCTTGAATTACACAGCAAACGGGGGACTTGTGTATTTTGAGTGTGGAAGTTTAATTTCCACAAGGAGGTTCTGCCCAGCCTTCACTGCTCTTCAGGTCACAAATATCTTTTTGATTTAAATCTTAGTTCACAATGCTCTTTAATTACAGAAGAGGTCAAAGGTCCATGGAATCTAATCCATGTACTGGATCCCCGTAAAGGGCTGTCACAGTAGTTTACCAAAGTGGAGTTTCAGGAAGTGGGAATAGCACCTGAGAACTTTTAGGTAACTGAAAATGTCAACACAAGTCAGCTTCCTTCCCCACCCTTGGAGGTGAGGGACACACTGAACACAGCACCTCTTGAAGTTGAGGAAGACCTGGGAGCTCACAGAACTCAAACAGGGTGCATCTGTTGTGGTTAAAATGATTTCCCACACCACAGTGAAATCTAATCCATGGAGCATCAAGGAAAAGGTTTTCACAACAAGATGATACAATGCCCAGAGCCACAAACACATTTTCTCAGTAACTGTGAGAAGGTTGATGTGTTAGGCAGGGCAGTCCTTTGCACAGACAGAACCGACAGTGGTTGCCACTCTAATGGAAAAACAAAAGAAAAATAAATTTCTCTAAATGTAAATAAAGTATAAAATTTCATCCTTACCTATATACCAGAAATTATTTTTTCTAACAAACTGTTTTCATTTTATTTTATGCCAGAACAGATAATTCATTTTTTCTATTCATAGTGATTCTTGTAATTTAAAAACTACATGCTTAGTTTTGGTTTTCAAAATCAGACATAAATATAAATAAGAACACTGATTCATTCAGTCAAAATATTAGCAAATCAAAAATAAAGAGAAATTGATAAATCTTTTTTTACATTTTATTTATTCATTTTCAAGCAGAAAGAGAGAGAGAAAGAGAGAGAGAGAGAGAGAGAGAGAGAGAGAGAGAGAGAGAGAGAGAGAGAGAGAGAGAGAGAACCAGAGCCACCACCTTGTGGGTCTGGCTTATGTGGGTACTGGGGAATTGAACCCAGAGCCTTAGGCACTAGAGGCTAGTGCCTTAACTGCTGAGCCATCTCTTCAGCCCGAAATCGATAAATTCTTAATATGAATATACTTTATAAATTATTAACAGAATAACTTGCCTTTCTATTAACTAATCTGCATTGTGATATGCACTCACACAATGTCCTCAGCACAACTTTAAAAACATTAAAAATAAGATGATGACATATTGACAGACTTTCAAAAGCTACCATGAGCTGGGTGTGGTGGTGCATGACTTTAATCCCAGTACTTGGGAGGCTGAGGTAGGAGGATGGCTGTGAGTTCCAGGCCAGTGGAGACTACACAGAGAATATTCCAGGTCAGTATGGGCTAGAGCAAGACTCTACCTCACAATCAAAAAGCTTACATGAGAAACAAGGGAATTTAGAAATATATTAAATCACCATTTTGAGGTCAATTACAAAGAATTTTTATTTTTATTTTTTTTTGAGGTAGGGTCTCACTCTAGCCCAGGCTGACCTGAGTTCACTCTGTAGTCTCAGGCTGGCCTCAAACTCAGTGATCCTATCTCTGCCTCCCAAGCACTGGGACTAAAGGTGGGCGCCACCACGCCTGGCTACAAAGAACTTTGATGAAACTGAGCAACTAGGTCGGACATGAGCAAACCCACTGCAGCACCCGTACCATCCAGTTCACGAGCCTGTGGCAAAGACAATGAGCTTTCCACAGATGGGCCCCACAGAGTGCACCAACACTGACCCCTACTCCATGGTCCAAACAAACCAAGCTTTAAAGAGACCTGGTGAGAGAAATTTAAGAGCAGTACTGAGAGGGGATAGCACAGAGAACATTCTGAGAAGATGGGTACCACTTACTGAGCTACCAACTGAAAGACCTCAAGATAAGCCTTCCCCTGGAGACAGCAGAGCCATAAATACTACAGTACTTCTAACTACTCAACTTGTTTCCAAATCAAATTTAGAATACATACTTGTTTTTTGCATTACTGGGGACTGGACTCAAGACCTCACACGCTAAGTAAGTGACCGAGCAGTCCCAGCCTGACACCCATTTTCTTATGTAGAGAATTAATTAAAAACCATGCATTATCCCGTTGAAATAAGTGAGTAGCCTTACTATAGTCACACTGTTAAGTACTGCAAAGTTACTAGTGGTGCTCCCAATACGTGCGTGAAACACCACATCCCAGGAGCAGCAGCTTGGCATACACATAAAGAATGTGGAGTAAATTATTCTGGCATGTGAGCAGTTACCCCATCTTACAGCACCCCGCTACTTCCAGGTAGCCTACTACGTGCTGCTCCTGCCCAGCCCTCATCACTTCCCAGCAAGCCAGACACCAGATCAACAGGCAGGAGAGCGGACCTGTCTTAGCCTCTCACTGGGGCTGTGAATTGTCGTTCTATTACTTCATAACCACAGTGGAAATCTTGAGAAACACTATGGAAGAGATGGGTGTGGGCACCGGGCAGGGAGTGAAAGAAGGAAAGACAAACAGCTACAGAAGGTGGAAGAAGAGATTCTGTTTCTGACTCACTGGGATTAGTTTCAACAAATCACTGATGAGCAGAAGGTTAAAACAAAGTCCTGAGAAACACAAAACAGGCAGATCTCTGGACTGGAAAGAACGTGTGGAGCAGCCTGCACATCCAGTGCCACTAGGTCACAGGATGACAGTAATGGCATTTAAAAAACATCTGTAATGGTACATTAACACTTTGAATAGGGGGGCTGGAGAGAGGGCTCATTGGTTAAGGCACTTACCTGTAAAGCCTATGGACCCAGGTTCAATCTCCAGTACCCACATAAAGCCAGATGCACAATGGTGGCACAATGGTGGCACATGCATCTAGAATTCATTTATAGTGGCTGGAGGCCCTGATGCACTCAATCTGTCTTTGTTTCTCCCCTTTCTCTCTCTCTCTCTCTCTCTCTCTCTCTCTCTCTCTCTTTCTTTCTCTCTCTCTGCTTGTAAATAAAGATATTTAAAAAACTTTGAATATAGTGTGATCTCCAACATTCGCATATGTATGCAAATATACACATACCCTTCCCACACACCCCCACACATACACACCCACACCTCCCCCCACACCCAACCACACCTACACACCCACACCCTCCCACATACATATCCTCCCACCTCCCACACACATATACACCCCCCATACACATATACATACCACGCGCCCCCTCCACACACACCTCTGCCCACATACACACATACACACACACCCTTGGGCTGTGGCAGGAGCATCACTTGAGCCCACATCTTTGAGGCCAGCCTGGCACATAGTGAAGCTGATCTCAAAGAACAACACAAATAAAACTCCAAATGTAGGATTTTTCTCGCCCTAAGCCAAAATGCCTGATGTTCTTTTTATTCTATGATTTACACTGTTAGCTTTGCTCCCTGTTTAGATAGAGCAGCACAGCTTCTGTTTCCCAAGGTTATCTCCCATTGTCTCCCAAAGAGATTTAAAGAACCTGCCTTGACCAGCACTACAGCACTGTACTTGGACTCAGAGGGCTGTGTGTCTGAATCCCAGCCTAGCTGAGAGACTCTGGGCAGCACCACCCCATGTGGCCTAGTATAGGATTACTGCCATCACGGATTACATAGAAAGTACATAGACAGATGTTAAGAAAGGGTGTGGGCCACTAAATCCCCTATCAGATAAAAAGTGACAGATCTCATGGAATTGTGTGAGAGTGCCAAAATGTGGCCCAGAGTGGACAATGCAAGGATCAAAAGGCCTGGTTCTCACTGGTCTTTGAACACGAGGCAGTAGAACTCAGAGGCAAACCAACCTTTATACTCCACAAAAGTTTCCTTCATAAGCATGTGTTATTTATGGAAAACGAACTTTTAAGAAAAATTATGAACTAAAGCCTATACAATTTACAAAATTCCGATCTTAACTGTATATCTACACTTAACTATATATAAACAATGGAAATGCTTTATCAAAATTTATGAACTCATTGCTTTAAAAAAAATCCCCAGTACCATCATGTCCAAGAAAAACAAAGAAGAAAACTGAAAAAGTAACAAGTTTAGAAAACACATTAACCCTTTGATGCAGGGATTCTTCTAGCCCTTCTCTCTGGCCTTGCCCGTGTCCCCATACCATCCCCTCCAGAGGCCCTGCTCCAGTGCCGACAGCTTCTCCAGAACTCACTCAATTTTCCTTTGCCACATTCTGCTTCCCCCTGTTTCATGACTACTTAGCTTTATGTACCGAACAGATTTTATTGTTTATTAAGATGCTAAACTGCTGGTCATCAAGGAGTTTATCCTAATTCCTTTATAGGAGATTTATTTCTTTAGGATGAAGATTTCTTTAGGATGAAGATGTTTAGACCTACATAATGGTCCAAAACAAGCACCATAAAAAGCATGAGTTTTTGTAGGGTACAGTTTGGAAATGTAAAGGAAGAAATACAGATAGAAAATGAAACAGGGCCTGGTAGCACAGACTCCAAGCTACTTAAGAGGCTGAGACAGAAAGACACCAAGTTCAAGGCTAGCCTGGGCTACAAGGTGAATTCAAAGTTAGCTTGAGCAAGTTAGTGAGACCCTGTCTCAAAATAAGAACTAAAAAGAGGTTGGGAATATCTGCTTAGCATGCATCAGGCCCTAGGTTCAGTCCCCAGTACCACAAAAAGGAAAAGAAAACCAGACTGGATAGAAAATCACAACGTAGTAACTTTAAGAATAACAAAGCCTTGCTATCAAAGGGTTTTTTAAAATCACACAAAGCAAAGTACAGATGAGTCATGGAAGGAGTATACAAAAGTCAACAAGAACGTGCTGTCAGCACTGAGAACTTCCAGGAAAGGTTACAGGAACACTGCAGTCAAGTTCTTAAACACTGCCATGTCTTCTGGGGGTTGATTCCGAAATCTTAATGGGAAAATTTTGCCTTTAGGAGAAGCAGAGACTGAATCTGCTAAGACCTAACAAAGAACAGTCAAGTCACAGCCCAGACACTAACAGCACCACTGCATGGCCCACTGAAGAGCATGCACACTACAACCTGCTCATCAAGGAACATGCACGCAGCACAGCCCACCCAGGAGCATGTGGACTGCACAGCCTGCTGAGGAGCATGGGCACTGCACAGCCCACTGAGGGACGTGAGCACCACAGAGCCCACTGAGGGGCATGTGTGCTGCACTGACCAATGACACACATCTGCATCACAGCCCCTGGCAAGTCAGCCTGGGGGGATTCTCAAATCAGTGCAAGGTAGTGCTGAGGAGTCCACATGTCAGCCATTTGTAGGATGGATGCTCACAGCAATCATGGTCAAGAACTATATTTTTACGTGCCCCCTTTTCAAAGGGAAAGGCATGGACCCAAAAGAAAACCGAAACTCCAATGCTACCCTGCATATAAGTTGGGCACTTGTGGCCAAAAAGAATCAGAACATATTTATGACTTCCAACCACCTCAGTTTTATGCGTAAATCCACCAAGTCATGTTTAATTCAAGCTCTTAGAGGTAGAAACAAAGAATCAAGAGATCAAAGTCATCCTTGGCTACACAGCAAGTTCAAGGTCAGCTAGCCTGGGTTAAGTGAGACACTATTTCAGAAACAAAAGCAAACAAAACCCTGCTGTGGTGCTCTTTCTGAGTGCAAGTGAGTAGGAAAGGAAGGACTGGTCAGCGCTGGCTGTCTCTGCTAGCAGCCTCACTCCAGGCCTACCTCCCTTCTGTTGGTTCTGGGCAGGTAGGGCTGGGATGAGACTAATTTCAAAATCTACCCACAATTCGTAGTTCATTTAGGCTGCATGGCTTATGTAATTAATTTCTGTCAGGCTTCGAAAGAGAAAAAGGAGGCAATGCAAAGCTCAAACAATTTTTTCCTCTTCCACATGGATTTAGAAAAAAAAATACACAAAGGGTTAAACCACTATCAGCAGCAAATGCTGTACCGTAAAGAAAACATCTTTATATAAATTTAAAAAATACTGTATCACATGGTTTCTACTAACATTTAAGAATGAAGAAGGTAACTCATGTCCTGACAAGTTATCTGTTTTTCTAACGTTCATGCACAGAATTGATTATTAGATTTTTAAAGCAAAGAGGAAAATTACAGTCTCTATGTTTTGAAAATAGAAATCTATTGAAACTGATTTTGAAAAAAAAAAGGTAAGGTATGCTATTTAAGAAAAAAAATGCTGTCTAGCTGTATTTAGTGTCATTTTTAAATTAAATTTTATTTATTTACTTAGAAGCAGCAAGAGAGAGAGAGAGAGAGAGAGAGAGAGAGAGAGAGAGAGAGAGAGAGAGAGAGAGAGAGAGAGAGGAGAAACAGAATGGGCACACCAGGGTCTCCAGCTACTACAAACAGACTCCAGATGCATGTACCACTCCATGCATCTGGCTCTGTGTGGGTACTGGGGAATCAAACTCGAATTGTTAGGCTTTTCAGACAAGCACATAACCACTGAGCCATCTCTCCAGCCCCTTTACTGCCATTTTTAGAAGCAAATTTTATTTATTTTAATAGCAGAGCCTACAAATAAAGTAAATAAAGTAAATATAAATAAATAAAGGATTTAAAGAGATTACATAGGTCTCACTTTTACTCCTGTCCTGTCTCCATCTATCCTTTTCCTTTTGTAGTTAATTGATTTCATTAATCTGTTAATCCTTTTAGGTTTTCCTTATGCAAACACATAAGGAAAATCACACATTCTTCTTGCTTTCCTTTCTGATATAAAAGTTATGGTAGTAGCCAGATGTGGTAGCATACCCTTATAATCCCTGTAATAAGGAGACTGAAGCAGAAGAATTACAAGTTCAAGGCCAGGCTGAACAAAACAGGGAGGCCCTGATTATACTATATATGCCTTGCTCTTTTCATTTAATAGTGGCCTGGTGTGGCGCTACCAATAGCATCCATGCCACTGGTATTTGCAGGAAGCAGTGGGTCCAGCTAGTATTACTGGGAACGGCAGGGATGCTATGGCAGGCTGCCCTCTTTCATGTCCCGGGTGCTCCATTTCCCTCTGCCTTGTACACATGTATGCTCTGCCTGCACACTATTGCTGCTGTCAGCTTCATCAGGGAAGTTTCTGCAGTGGGCTGTGGTTACCATGAAACTCAGTAGAAGAAAGTAGTCACCCTTCCAAGCTTCAGGGTATCGTGAAAGAGGAGTAGAAAGAACATTTGATCCCTGGAGAGTTGAAGAGCTGTAGAGCTCTTCCCTTCTGTAGGGAATGGGTAAAGCTCGGGAAAGTCAGAGGAAGTTACAAGTACTCCAGGACTGGAACTCCTACCACATTGCTGCTTCCATATCCCAATGACAACAGCTAGGAAATGGAATCATCTTAGATGCTCACCAGCATAATGACTGGATAAAGAAAATGTGGCACATATACACAAGGAATTTTTTCAGCCATAAAGTTTAGTTCAAGGGTGATACTTGCAGGAGAATGGATATCACTATGCTAAGTGAAATATGCCAACCTCAAAAGGACAAATACTGCATGCTATATCTCTCATATGGAGACTTAAATGTGTGTGTGGGGGGGAGGGGGGAGAGGTCATGAGACTACAAAGGAGACCATGAGAGAGAAAGAAGAGATCTTAAGGAAGGAAGATAGAGATAGCAGTGGGGGAAAGGATAGAAAAACAAAGTATATATGAAAACGCCATAATGAAACCCATCACTAGATATGCTAACTCAATTAGTAAAGAGAAAAAAAGAAAGCTCTAAGAACTCACAAGAAAGTCATAAGCCTTACAAGGCTTCCTGGAGGATATGTCAGCAGTAAGCAGCTGCTGGGAAGAGACTTCAGTGAAGCTGCCTGCAAGTTGGACAAGGAACTGCAGGGAGCTCCAGGGATGGCCAACCATGTTGGGGTGGGCTTTCTGGTGTGCAAGACACCCATCCTCCTGTGAGGAGCCCCAATAAGCTCTGTGGTTCACTCATCTAGACTCAGATGGAGCTGCTTCCTGAGTCTGTTCTTAGTGCCCTGAGGGAACAGATGTTTGCTCATCTCTCCCTCAGGAATAAGCAACATCCCATGATCCACTTTTCTTTCCCAACACTTAGCCTAGCTAAGGCTTACATCAGTGTTTAGTAAGTAGCTGCTTCCACTACTTGACTGCAAGGAAAAGGCCATTCTACTTCTCTTCCCTAGCCCAGTGGCTGGCACATAAGAAACAAGCCATGAATATTTGCTGAATAAAGGAACAAAATGCCAAAGGTATAGCAACCTGCCCTTATTTTCCAGCTCACTCTGTTCTAGAATCATTCCTCTAATACAAGCTATTGTCTTTTTTCTACACTACTGTGTTGATTCACAGTGCCTACTAAAAATGTGCCCACCATATTTTCTCCCTAGCATTTGCTAAGAATTTTTTCAAGCAAATCTTTTCTTAGTATGTACTGTACAGCCCTTCTATCTCCTACTTACTTCTATCTGTGCTAGAGTCGCATTGACTCTTTGAACACACCACACTCCCTGCTGCTGCAGGACTGTTGTACATTCTGTTCTTTCGACCTGGAGTACGCCACACTTCTCACTTAACTGTAATGTTCAGCATCACACCTTGCAAATGCCTTCCCAACCTCTTACTACTTGCCTTTCCTAGACTGGTGCAGCACAACACACACACAGAGGTCTAAGCTCTTTGAGGGTAAAAACTGTGCTGACTTTTGTTTACTGGGTATCTAGACACATCCTTATACCAGAGCACAGCATATACTTGGTAAATGTTTGTTAGATAACAAGAAAAAAAAGGGCTGGAGAGATGCTTCAGCTGTTAAAGGCACTTGCTTGCAAAGTCTGATGGCCTGGGTTCAATTCCCCAGTATCCATGTAAAGCCAGATGCACAAAGTGGATCATGTCTCTGGAGTTTATTTGCAGTGACAGGACATCCTGGCATGCCCATACACTCATACTTTCTCTCATCCAAATGAATAAACAAACAAATATTGTTTTAAAAGAAAAACAGAATAGTGGCACCCCAGAATTATATCCTGAGCACAGGACGGCTTCACAGGCTCAGCATGCACAGAGCTATTATCCAAACTAGTTTCCTGCTTGATGCTCCAATCCCTGTTGTGCCATCTTCACATTACCATGTCTTTCCCCTCTACCCCTCAGGGAAGGCCCCAGTTCATGCCCTTCATCATTTCCTCTGGCTTTGAAAGGCTCCACTGGATGATCCTTGTGGTACCCCCATGAACTCATGTGTTTTGAATGCTTGGTCCCTACATGATGGCACCTTGGTAGGTGGAGCCTTGCTGTAGAAGGTGTGTTATTGAAGACGGGTTTAGGGGTGTTAGAGCCAGCTCCTCCTTGCTAGATAGAGTTGGGCTCACTCTCCTGCTGCTATCTTCCACCTGCTATGGCAAGGAGGTGATGTCCAGCCTCTGCTCATGCCATGCTTTCCCCTGCACTGTGAAGCTTCATAAGCCAAAGTAAAAACATTCTTCCCACGAGCTGCTTTTTGGTCAGGTGCTTTGTCCCATCATGAGAAGTACAGCAGCGAGCTTCTTCTTTACTGCTTTCTTTCAATGGTGCTGACTCGAGTCCATCTGAATCACTTCCCCCACTACTCCCACTCTAATTTTTCTCTTAGTGCTTACAAGATGAAGATGCTAGTGATGCCCATCTAATTCACATTTGAAACTTACAGATGGCCTGGCTGGCTATGAAGGTATTGGCATGTATTGTCCTCTAACATGCTACTTTTAAGAATTATACCATATAATGAAAAGGAAGTGTCAAAATATTTTTAAAAAATATTTTATTATTTGTTTGTAAGAAAAAAGAGAGAAAGAATGAGGATGGGTGCTGCAAATGAACAGGAGGAGGAAGATAAATGGGGGAAAGGAGGGATGGGGGATGGGAGAAGGAGGAGGGGAAGGGAAAAGGAAGAGGGGGGAGGGAGAAAGAGGAGGGAAGGGAAGAAAAGGAAGGGAAGCGGAGGAGGCAAAAGAGGAGGAGGAAGGGGAGACAGAAAGATACATACAATATGGCTCAGGATGGACTCAAACTACTGACCTCCCTGTCTTTGCCTTCCAAATGCTGAGATTATAGGATGGCAGAATCTACTCTTATTTAACTTTTAAAGTACTTGCTACAAACACCAATTGGAAGATCAACAGTTGAACACAAGCACTTTTAAAAGACAGACAGTATGGTTGATAAGTTTCATGAAAGAAAGACACACATATTTTGTATGTGTTATAAAAACTCACCCTGATTACAAATGAAATTCCTTCTTGCAATTGTCATGAAGGTTAGTAGAAACAAAACACTTTCTATTAATTTCTTTTTTGGGTGACTGTATTTTTAATCCACAGAAAGATGTTAGAAAGTAGAGAATATATTTACCTTATTTTCTTCCAGAAATTTCAATTTGATAGAAACATCATTGCGCATCTTATCATATTTTTCCTTATGGGCTTGGAACAGCTGCTGTGACTGCTCAATTTTTGGCAGAGTGCTTGCATCACGTGGTCCAAGATTCAGTTCTTCCAGATCAGTGCGGTACGCGTCATACTCAATTCTGGAAAGAAGAGAGCAAGTGATGCACCTGACAAAACCTAGTGGGGCACATTCAGGAGGTGAACAGAACAGCAATGCCCAGTCTCACTCAATACAGAAATCTGCACACATATTCTGCACTTTATGCTTTTAAAATCAGTACTTTTGTTTAAAATAAGGAGCTATTAATATACAGATGGGGGGCTTGGGATGTAACTCGGTGATACAGTACTTCTTTAGCCCTGGTATTGATCCCTAGCACTGTAAAATATACACATGTACACAAACACACACACACACACATACACACACACACACACACACACACACACACACTGAGTAAGAAACTAAAAAAAAAGATAAAACTACAATATAAGAAAGACTGGAGATACAGTTCAGTTGGCAGAGTACTTGCCTAACAGGCATGAGGTCTTGGGTTCAATTGCCAGTACCACAAAAACTGGGTGTGGTGGCATACACTTGTCACCCTGCACTGGGAAGATGGATTGAAGAGGATCAAAAGTTCAAGATGATTCTCAGCTACATATGGAGTTGCAGGTCAGACTGGGCTACATGAAATTTTATCTCAAAAAAAAAAAAAAGCTGCTTCTTAATTTCATTGACTTTGTCTCCCAAAGTACAGAGTTTACTGACAAATTAATTTCCCAAATTTAAAAACCACACTTAACAAATGTCAACCCTAACAGATGCAAGACTTCAGAATGTCACACTGACAGGTTGAAAAAAAAAGTTGCAGAGTTGGCAGTCCTCAGTGCACAAAGAAAAAAAATGTGTGAGTCAGGTATGTACTCTAAATCTTTCTAGTAGCTATATTTAAGTAATAAAAATTAATTTCTTGTTTTTATTTTACCCAGCGCATCTAAAATAACACTGCTGCATGTACTACATGTGACACTGCTGGTGAGTGACTACATCCGGGTGCTGGCTACCGAGGCAGCCAAATCCACTATGTACTTTCTACCACCATCACGACATTCCCATTCCGACAAGCTCCATTTCCAGGGTGAGTGAGCACGTGTGCGACAGCACAACTCCAGGTGGGTGTGACACTGGTATCTATTATACAGCTTTGACCACCCACGTTCTGAGAAGCCTTGCCCTAATATGGGTACATCACTAATGGGAATAGCTACTCCACCAACAGAGCACACCTCTACCACAGCACTGCATCACAGGACTGCTAGGACTGTAAACAGTGACTATTCAGCAGCCTCAACCACCCAGTAGTCAGCTAAGAAGCAGCACGTGACCTTTCATCTACTCCAAATCAGAATGACAAGCTATGCCCAACAACTGGAGGTCTTCACTCAGGTATAGCACAGATCACACCTCTTAGCCTGGGAGTGGTGGGATAAGCAAGAGATCTATAACCACAGCCAATCAGTCAACCCAGGATGAGCCAGCGAGATAGACATCAACGATTTTCAACACAACTTAAAGCAGAAGTACAGAGCTCCCCTAAGACCTCAACAATAAAGCAGCCTTAATACTCACCCACCATGACTAAGGGAACTATGCGGCAGAGGGGGTGGAAAGATTGTAAGAGCCATCGTGGGGGAGAATATCCAGAGACATGGCCCCCCTCAGTAACAACATACAAAGGGGGGGTGGAACCAGGTTGACTCTTCAGCTATCCATAATCCCCTGCCCCATGGATTGACCCAGTTTGCCCAAGGAGGATACCCAGCTGATGGGGACAGGGAAGAGGGAAATTGGGGAGTTGGGGACACCAACACATTATTTGCTCATTCAGTATAAGTAAATATGGATAATAAAGATATAATTTATTTAAAAAAAGAATACTTTAAGTAAAATGTGCCATATCACAGACCTAATGAGAAAGAAGACACCAAAGTTCCTCACACTGAGCCTAGTTGATTCTTAAGGCATACCAAATTTAACAAACTCGATTTCTCAGGGCCAGCCAATAAGGAACACTCACTCATCTTTATTTGTTCATCTACTGATGATATGGACTCATGCAACAATTATCAAGAGAGCACCTTCCATTTTTCAGGTACTGTGTGTGCTTAAAAGTAGTGCTAAAAATATGAGCTAGTAAGTTCATCCTTAAAAAGTCTAGAGGAAGACAAACTTATACCCAATTATTACCAAATGAGTTATGAAAATTACTATTACAGAGGGGTAGAGGTGAGGGGACCTAAGCAACTGAAAAAGCAACTCAGGGCATAATTAAAACAAGATATTATTAAAATCTAAGAATCGTAAAAGCTCACTAGGTTGACTGGAACAAGGAAGTTGGTTGACCATTCTAGAAAGAACATTGCATTGGCAGAGGCACAGATGTGTCACATGACATGATGCTTTGTGAATAAATTCAGCAGACTACAATGCAAAGTTAGAATACCATAAAGGGAGGGAGTCTGGTCCCACAGGAAGGCAGCTCTGAGGGCCTCACTAAATGGTTCAGTCTGAACCCAGCTGAACAAGCGATGGAAAGACACTTTAGACCTGACATGGAAACTAAAGGATTCTAATGGTCCAGGAAAGCAGGACAGGAAGATGACCTAATAATAGTGTGGTACACACACACACACACACACACACACACACACACACACACACACACACACACACGACCCTTGGTAACAATGACAACCCTTAGAATGCTTAGTATCACGGCCACATAGAAGAGGCACAGCTAGAAGCAAGCATCCTAAAGGGGAAGGGCAGGACCAAGCTTAACATTGTAGGGGATGCCAAACAGCCTTCAACAGCACTGGCCGGGGCTCATTTCTAGACATTTTTAGAGTTACAATACTGATCTTGAACTCCTTCACTTTTACATTCAGAGTTTATAGACAGATGCTATCAAAGTAAAACTTCCTGTAAGAGCTTTTCATGGTTTCATCCAGGTGTCTGCCACAAATGAATGTATTTGGAATGCTTGATCCCCAGATGATGGCAGTTTTGGAATTGGAACCTTGTTAGAACTGTGTTGTTGGGGGCAGGCTTATAGGGGTTATAGCCAGCTTCCCCTTGCCAGTGTTTGGCACACCTTCCTGCTGCTGTTTGCAAGTGTTGTGGTGGAACTAATGTCCACCCTCTGCTCATGCTGTCATTTTCCCTGCCTTGATGGAGTCTCCCCTGGAGTCTGTAAGTCAAAATAAGCCCTTTCCTCCTATCAGCTTGCTTTTGGCTGGGTTCTTTGTTATAGCAAGAGAAGGTTGACTACAACAGTTTTGGTACTAGAGAGTAGGATCTGTTGTAGCTGCTAGAATCCTGACTCTGTTGCTTTTGGTCTTTTGGAACTGATTTGCAGAAGGAATGTAGAAGGACTTGAAACCTTGGCCTGAGAGATGCCTTGAAGTGCTGTAAGTACAGCTTGGTCGACCATTCTGGTCAGAGCTGAAAGACCTGAATGCAGTAAGGACTATGGCTTAAGAAGGTGAGAAAGAACTTTCTCAGGACTGTGTCAGAAGTGGTTTGTGTGAGAGGCTTGCTGCATTCTGCCTGCCTGTGTCCTGAGAACTTGTGCCGAGTGGCTTTACGTAGAAATGGACTGGTGTGAGCAGATGGAGATGGCACAGAAAGAAAGGAAAACTGCTGCTCGTTCAGCTGCAATTGTTTGAGAGATGACAACCATTGGGATGGCAGGAAGAATGTGACTCTTTTGAAGGGGCCTGAATGCTGGAGGTTTCCTGCTCTTCAAAGTTGGCTTTATTACCCCCTGGATTAACAAATTGGCAACCCACTTGGTACTATGGAGTATAACAAATGCAGGAAAAGAGGGTCATGGGATTTGCAACACAGTTTTGTTTTTGAAAGTGGCCATGGGCAGTGTGAAGCAAGTATGTTGGACTGCCTGCATGTAGACCCAATGGAGCCATGAGGATGAACCGTGGGTTGCAGAGGAGACCCAGTGAAATGTCAGGACTATAGGATGGCTGCCAAGGAGAGCTGCCAGCACTGGATGGAGTGTTCCTGGGACTGTAAGTAGCCTAGCTGGAGGGGCAGAACCGGAACCCCAAGAGACCTGTCATTGGTTATCATCAAAGTTGGGGTTAGAGTTTGATGTTTGCCCTGTCCATTTTAAATTTTTTTTTTAAATAATGATTGAATGAAAAATCCATGATTTTTTCCCCACAGATTGGTTCAATCTGTCTTTGCTAATGCCCAGTGCTATCTTTTGCAGTATGAATGTTCTGTGCCATTATGGATTTCTTTTTTCTTGGTATTATGGCTGTTGAAAGAAAAACTGTGGGGACTTTTGGAGTTGAGCTGAATGCATTGAATTTTACATCATGCATGATTATTAGTTTGTAGGGGCCATGGGCAGATTGTGATGGTTTCATCCTGGTGTCCCCCACAGACGAATGTGTTCTGAATGCTTGATACCCAGCTGATAGCAGTTTGGGTATTGGAACCTTGTTAGAGCTGTGTTGTTGGGGGCGGGCTTATGGGGGTTATAGCCAGATTCCCCTTGCTAGTGTTGGGTACACTCTCCTGTTGTTGTTATCTACCTGATGTTGGCCAGGAAGTGATGTCCACCCCTCTGCTCAAGCCATCATTTCCCCTGCCATGATGAAGCTTCCCCTCAAGTCTATAAACCAAAGTAAATTCATTCCTCCCATCAGCCACTTTTGGTTGGGTTCTTTTTGTCGCAGCAATGAGAAAGCTGATGATACAGAGCTTCTCGAAGAGCACTCTTACCCCAAGAAGGAAAGGATAGCAAGTTTTCAGAACACAACTCTTCAAGACTGCTAGTCTGAGCTAGGAGTTAGTGATGGTTACTTTATGGCTTATGTAAAGCTTCTAGAGAACAGGTGTCCACATCTGAAGTCTTGAGCACACAATTGAGTCCCTTGTTGGTGCTGCTGCGGAGAAGTGTTGTAGGGCTGTTACAAGATTCTCTACACATAAGCACCAGAGGGCTAGGAAATGCTGGTACACAATGCATAATAGGGAGCATTAAAAGGCCACCCTGGCATTTGCCTAAATGACCACTTCGTATGCCGATCAAATAGATGACCTCTGCCCTGAGTCAGTAAATTATGGTTATGAAAAAGAAGAAAACGCAGCTACTGAAAACTTTAAGCTTGAACTCTTTTCAGTATCACCCCTCAAAAGCCAGTATTTCAGTGGTAGAGTTAGACAATTCCTCAGTTATAGCATGGACAGACATCTAACCCCAAGCTAAGAATGAAAAATAAGATCAGACACTCAAAGCTGAATTAAAAACAGGACAATTAAGGTGTGAAATTATTAGTTTGCCAAGCACAGAAAGAGGTGTGTGAAGGCTTCCTTTAAAGTAACCAGCTACCATGTATATATAACGCAATTTATAATTTTAGCCAAAAGTTTCAAATCAACTAATATACTATGTGTACTAAGATCTTATATCATGTTATCTTTTAAGTTGGGGTTCTCATTATAAGATATGAAAACTGTTTTAATATTAGACATGAAAATTTTATGCTTGAAAAAAATCTTATTAAGGCTGGAGAGATGGATCAGTAGTTATAAAACACTTGCTTGCAAAGCCTGACAGTTTGGGTTTGACTCCCTAGCTCCCACATAAAGCCAGATACACAAAGTGGCATATGCACCTGAAGTTCACATGCAGTGGCAAGAGGCCCTGGTGCTCCCATACTCATTCCTCTCTTTCAAATAAATAAATAGTTTAAAAATCATACTATTAGTGTCTGTTGTGTTGTGCCTTGAAATGTTGGACAAGACACCACTAGTGAGCTCCATCTCCAGCCCAAAAGTCTTATACTAATCCAGGTCAAGTATAAAGACAGGGAGCCAAGGGGCTGTCAGCTTTGAAACTGACACAAGTTAGCTCCAGAGACTTATTTTTATCCTTTGCAAATGAAATGTCAAATATTTTATACATCAATTCAGGCATGGTGCACATGCCTGTCATCTCAGCACTTGGGAAGCAGATGCAAATTCAAGACCAGCCTGTTCTACATAGCAAGTTCCAAGCCAATCAGGGCCACATAAGGAGATCCTTAAAAAAAACCCCAAACCATATACATGTGAGTGTGTTGCATGTGTGTGTGTATGTATATAGGACCTGTAGTGACTTATCTTATAAATATGGCTCTCTCTATATAATACAGCTACTATGTGCTAAGTAACTCAAGTCCATTTCTAGATAGTTGGTTTCTACATCATGGCAATTACAAAGTAGAGAAGCAAAACTGATTCATGTAGTTCTCAGGTAATGGGGACATGTTTGGAGTACAACAAAAGAATCCTTATCTTCAAATCTATTTTCACCAATACTAGAATAACTGAAGACTAGAAAATAGGAAGCATACAGTAAGGAGATGAGTCAGCGAATAAAGTACCTGGTATGTATGTATGAGGACCCAAGTTCAGGTCCCCAACATGCATGTAAAAGCCAGGCATGTACCATGTTTTGGTAATCCTAGTGTTGCAGAGATAGGAGGATCCCTACTGGCTATTTTAGTCCAACCAAATCCATGAGTTCTAGGTTCAGCCAGACTTTGTCTAAAAGGTAAGGTGGAAAGCAACTGAGGAAGACACAGACTTTGACTTGTGACCTCCACACCCATGTGCACACATACAAAAACTAATGGAATCAGGGCGTCATGATAAGGAACAGACAAATTTAGAAAAGAACCAAAGAGAAGTTGTATAAATGACACTTATTCATATAGATATGAGTACTTTGACAGAGGGCTCAGAGACTGGAAAAGCAATCGCTGAAATGCTAAAGGATTCTTGTGAAAAGATAGCTTACTGCTGGGTTCCGTCAGTGTTGGCCAAGGGAACCCTACTGACAGATTCATTTCACTTCTTTGTTTTTCTACTTTCGGATTTTAGTGCCATGTCAGCAAATAATTCAAACAATTAAGTTAAAAAAAAAAAAACAAGATCTAAGCCTACGTAAGCCATAAAAAGTCATTTCCCCTTCCCCACTAGATAATCTCGGCTGTTTGCCTTGAACTCTACTTCCGAGTCAGTAAGAACGCCATGTTAATATTAACCTGAACATTAAACGGCGTGCAACAGAAACATCTCTTCTTGAGACAAGATCTCTAGATCTTGTTTAACTTTTCCACACATTGGGCTTTGGATTGTTTAAAGCACAAGGCATTGTGTACTTAAGAATAAGCACTCATTGCACAAATCAAAAAAAGGTGAGTCTGGAGCTCTCACAAGCACCGTATTACTAAACTAGGGCCAGAGGTCAACAAGTTATGCACCTCAAAGGTAAAGTGTGCATCTTCAACTATGCTATGAATCATAACAGAAAGTAATAGCGTCAGGCATTCAGAGTTGGGAAGGCGAGGTGGGGGGGAAGCAAACAAACCAACCAATCAACAAACAAATTAAAAACTCCAAGGAGACTAGGCTAGCAGGAAATATGGTAAAAAGACTGGGCCTATGACCAAGAGTTGAGAAAGGCTAGCATGGGTTTGGTACTTTTTAAACACTTACAAGTATTTATTAATATAAATTTTGTTTTCCTAACAAAATTATGAGCTAGAGGCATATATATGAAATATGACACATGGAACATATACATTGTATACAGCTACCAAAATGTAAAGCAAGTATTTATGTAAAAGGTAAAATGTGAAAGTGTTTGAAGGTTGGGTAAACAAAAATTGGGAGTTGGTTTCTACCTCATAAAACCCAAGGCAGAAACAAGCCTGTGCATTCAAGGGACCGGACAGTGAATCAGCGTGCATTGTGGAGCAGCAGAGATCAGGTGGATGGGTACTCAGGCAGAACTTCAGAGGACCATCCAGTGTCTACCTGCCAGGGCGCAGGAAGCTAGAGCTGGGAGCTCTTCCCTTTCCTAATTTCTAGCAGGAAAAATGTGGGCATTCCCAAGACAATGAAGCATGTATTCAGAGGCTGTGGGGAACTGCCGAGGGAGCAGGGGCACTCCTGAGGCAGTACTTGGCTTTGGTTCTTGCCTGGTTCCAGAATTTTGTTCTAGGCCCTTCCATCAGTTCTATGGGCTATTTTATAACCTTCTAGTGAATTCTGTCCATTTTAAATAGTTGTGTTTTTTTGTTTGCAACCCAACTCATAACTGAATTCCATGTCCTCTGTCAAGTGGGCAATACTGAAAGGTGGTACCCACCTGGCACTTTCATACTGCTTCACAGTCATTAGAGTATCTTCAATTGTTTTATTCACCAAAGTGTTCACGCTGGCGATGAAAAAATTAATGGCCCCAAGAAGAGTCTCTCCATTCTTAGCCAGCAGTTTCTGGGTGTCTGCATTGTAGCCAAACTCTTCCTAAAACAAGGAATCACCTTAGCTTATCCAAGTAATAAATTAGTAGATGTGACTTTGACAATCTCAAATATATTACCAAGGGAAAATATTTGGCTTAGAAATCTAGCAACAGAAGTTTTACTTTTTCTTCTAGTATTTAAATATATAAGAATCTATTGATAGCTAGGTATATAATTACCCAAGGTTTAGTAAACCAACATTATCATCAGCTTAGATACACAGCTAAACCTAAATAATTTTAAACATTAAGCTACTTTGCATCAGAAAGAATATTTTAGTTTCTATGCTTTGTTTCTATTATACTATAAGCACAGCTGGTAGAGAAAAATCTAGCAGATTATTAATCAGAGAAGCTAACTTTCATAACCAAATTAGGTAACAATTGGTTAAAACTTTCAGACATAAAATACATTGTAATTTTTTTGTGTTTTGACTGAATCTCCTCAAAGTATAAATATTAACAAGACACACTTCTTTGTAAACGAAGTGACTGACCAGCTGACTTCCAAGCTCAGGTCTATCTGGGTGCACAGCTGAGGAAAACTCATGCAGCACCAGACTTCGTTCATTCTCTGAATATGGCATGTCTTAAGTAAGCAAACATTTCATCCTACTCCTCCAGATCTGGCGAGAACCAACTCAAAATGCTCAGCAGTCAAGTTCCTATTCTAAGTTTCATTCACTAATACATAAATCAGGAATATATCTGAACAAAGTGATCATATTTTATACCCAGCTTGTTATAAAATACTTACATTTCAGCTGAAAAAAGTAACATTAACAAGATGAAACTTAATGGTAGCACTACTGTTACATTTCTAGACAAGTTCTTTAATAATTTAATAAACAGCAGGAAAGTAAAACTACATATGCTAAAAGGATTTCCATTTAGGAGAGATCCACGTAACTATTTATTTGGGGCCCAGTCTTCAAATTGTATGGGCTTTGATTGTGAATATGGGAATATATAAAACCAGTCTGGCTGGGAGTAGTGGTGCATACTTGTAATCCTAGCACTTGGAGGCTACTGCAGGAGGATAGCTGCAAGTCTAGTGGCAGTGAGAGTTAAATGGTGAGACCCTATTTCAAAACAAACAAAAATACTATCAATCTATCAAATATAAAAGCTAAACTGGGGGCTGGAGAGCTAGTTCAGTGGTTAAGGCATCTGTCTGCAAAGCCCAATGACTAGGTTCAATTCCCCAGGACCCACATAAGCCCAATGCACCGTATGCATCTGGAGTTCATTTTCAGTGGTTAGAGGCCCTGGTATGCCCATGCTCTTTCTTTCTCTCTCTTTCTCTATATCTCCCTGCTTGCAAATAAATATATTTTTAAAAAAAGCTAAACTGAAATACAGGACAGCTGAAGACTTTTTAATTAATTAGAAGTAATATTGTTCACTGATTTTAAGTTTCTGTTTATTCTTCTGAGGCCATACTTGGACTTGAATATGTTTATTTTAGCACAAACATTTTATGAGGATAAGTTATTGTCCAATGTAATAGGTTTTATTATGACATCTCCATACATACATATAATGTACTATGATTATATTCTTGTCACAAAGTCTTCTAAATGTGTATGTTTATCCCCTGAGATCCATGCTGCTCTCACTCCTGGCTAGAGAATCTGCTTTAACAGATAGCAGTGAGTACCAGGGAGACCCAAGACCCATCAGTAGGACAAGAAATTTAGGAGGGGACAGCTGAAGATTTTTGACATTGCTTCTACAACTAATTACACAGGAAGTGGAAATAAATGTTATTGTAAATAGAATATACAGGACAGAATATTTTAGCTTTTAGAAAATATTAGCATATTACAATTATGCTTATTTCCTTTGATATTTATTTATTTATTTTGGGGGGGGGTTTGAAACTTGGTCTTTATTAATTCTTTGCACTACTGTGTCCAGCTTTAAGTGTATTCTGGGGAACCAAACTCAAGTCATCACACTTTCCCAGCAGGAGCTTTACCCACTGAGCCACTGACCCAGCCCTAGTTTTTTATAGTATTTTTATTTATTTGCAAGCAGAGACAAACAGAAGAGAGAATGGGTACACCAGGACCTTTAGCCATTGCACGTGAACTTCAGATGCATCTGTGTTTATGTGGGAGCTGGGGAACTGAACTAGGAACATTAAGTTTTGCAGGTGAGCACCTCAACCACTGAGCCATCTCTCCAGCCCTCATTTAATGCACTGTTACTCTTGTTCCTGCAATTTCTCATTCTGGGGGCCTAGGTTGTCAACTCAGGAATTTGCATTTTTTTCCTTTGATATTTATTAAGAGGTGAAAGGTAAAATTCTCAGAAGAAAATGTACATAAAGTTTAAACTGTTAGGGGCACAAAAGGGCATGGGGCATGGGTGAGGATAGTAGGAAACGGGACCAATTGAAACAAAGTCTAATGAGATATTTTATACGAAAATATCATACTGACAACCCAGGTTTGATTCCCCAGTACCCATGTAAAGCCAAAGGGGTCTATGCATCTGCAGTTTGTTTGCAGTGGCTAGAGGCCCTGCTGTGCCCATTCTCTCTGTCTTTTTTCTATCTCTTTCTGCTTGCAAATAAATAAATGAAAAAATATTTTTTAATTAATTAAAATAAAGACTTTAGGACTGGAGACAGAGTTCATGTGATTGACTGCTTAACTAGTATGAGAGAAACCCTGGGCTTGATCATAAAGAAGAAAACACAAAGATTATAATGTAAAATTTGAAAAGAATATATAAAATAATTATGACAGTAATCAGAAAGAAATGAATATATATTGTATAAGTATATTTTTTGACAAGCTTCAGTTGATAGTTTTAAGTATTCTCAGTTTCATAGGAATGTTTGACATATTATTAGAAATTATCTTAGCAATTACTACTAGACCAAGCATAAAATAATCAGAGGATTCATACAGGGGATTGGTTCTAATCTCTCACTGAAGATTGAAAACTGAAACAATTCCCAGAGCTAAAACTTCAGTTGTTGAATGTGAGCCTAGGGTACAACACATGGACCAGTGAAACAGAACAGAACCCAGAAATAAACCCACAGATTTCTACAGCCACCTGATCTTCAAAATATGTGCAAACAGCATACTCTAAGGGAACACAGTCTTTTCAACAATGGTGCTGGCGAAACTGGATTTCCATGTGCAGATGATACCAGACCCCTCTCTCTCACTGTATAAGAGTCCAGTCAGCATGTTTCAAAGACTAAAGGTAGCACCTGCAACTATTAAAAGGATTCCCAGGGGAACACCTCAAGATATTAGGATAGTCAATGATTTTTTGGGATAAGGCCTCAAAAGCATGGGCAACAAAAGCAAAACTAAGCAAATGTCATGATATCAAATTAGAAGCTTATACACAGCAAAGGAAACCATAAAAAAGACAACCTATAGAATGGAAAGAAATCCTATATTTGTAATCTCCTCCTTTGACAAGAGACAAATGAATACACAGAATATTCGATGTATTCAACAACAACTTCATGTAATCTGGTTGATAAATGGGCAGATGGTCTGAATAGGCATTTCTCAAAACAGGATAAACAAATGGTCATCAAAGCCATAATGAAGCCAGAATCATGAAGCACAGTTGGCAGAGATGGGAAGATCAAGGTAACTCTCAGCTACACAAGGAAATTTCTTAAACAATCAATCAAACAAACAAACAACATCTAGCATATGACCAAGCATTCCACTACTGGGCACATCTAAAGAAAATAAAATCAGCACGGAGGACACACAAGACCACATGCTGCACTATTCCGCTTATATAAAACTTCCATAATATGCAAACCCACAGGCAAAGCGGTTCAGTGTGTGCCAGGACCTGTAGGGGGTCTAGTGGTGATAATGATAGTGCACAGCTTTGGGCATGTACTGACTTGACCGTGAGTGGCTTTGCTGTCCTGGGGACTGAGCCCAGTGCCCCAGTCACGCTAGCCCAGGGCTCTACAATGAGTTCCTAGAAAATCTCTTAAATGGGATAAAACTTATCTTTAATGAATGCCCACTTTCTGAACTACAAACTTTATAAGGATAAGCATCATCTTAAGATACTGGTATTTTAAAAAATCAGCAGAATACATCTATGGAATTGACATGGTTTTACTTTTTTGAATATAATACCTCTGCCAAAATTATGATGCTTGAAAATTGAATTTAGGAGTTTTTCATATTTCACATTAAAATACTCAACTGGTAAGGTCTATGCAGATATTCCAAATTCAGAAAAAGTATGAAATCTGAAACACCCTGGGCCCCACACATTTTGGACTAGGGATATGTGACATGTAATGAAGGTAAGGCAGCCAGCCTGCTGCAAGCACTCCACAACTGTGTGGTAAGGATACTGAACTCCCCAAATGCTAGATTAGTCCTTCTAGTTGTCCAATGGCTCAGCTACAGTCAAGTCTCAGTAGTTTGCATTACTATGATATGAATCACTAGAACAAACTTTCTCTGTCCAAATTTTGGGGCCCAAGTGATTTAATCCTCTAAACTGTTAACTATTTCAGTTAGAAGTCTATAGGAGAAGAATGTTGTCTCTTTGGTCCAGGCAAAAAATAATCAAAACACTGAGGCATAAAAAAGGTCACAGACTTATTAAAAGAAATTCTTAAGAACATTTTGCTGAATACTTATAAATGTTAAAAAACAATTTAATTCTAAATGTCCTAATTTACTAATTTTCATAATGCTAGGATTGAACCCAGGGCCTCAGTCATGATGAACACATATTCCATCAATGAGCCCTACACTTTATTAACATTTCCAGTGAAAGCAGATCAAGCTAATTTTTATTTACTCAACACAAATGAAAACTAAGATTTTTAATGCACTCTAACTAACTTTTTACCTCTACTGAAGAATCTTACACAGCCGAGATTCTTCTTAGGCTTGGACAGGCGAGGTCATCATTTCCTTCTCTCTAATCAAGTCCTTTTCCTAAAACCTCCAGCTGATATCTATTCTAAGGCACACATGGACCATCACTGTGATGACAGAAATCAGGTGGGTCTTCCTAAAGATCACTTATCTCAAAAGGATAGCTCAAGTCCTAATGTCATGAGCCCTGGGGATGCAGCTTAGTGACAGCATATGCTAGTAACAAAAGTTCAGCCAATCATAAATGTAACAAAAGACATCTCTGAGTACTTCTATTATATTACCCCCCCCACACACACACACACTGTTCCTAATAAAATCATCTTACATGGAGTTCTAGTGACTTCAGACTCAGGTCAGCAAATGCATCTCCGAGCTGCCTTTGCGTATGCACCATCTGGAAAAGCTGCGTCGACAAGGTCTGGGCCAGTTTTAGAATATTTTCATATTTTTTCTTATTATCCCTTAATGTATCAATTTGACCTTCAAGTTCAAGGTCCACCGTTCTTGAGCCACGGCCTAGTTTCTCAGAGATAATTTGCCGAGTACACTAAAAATGGAAAGATGTACTTTGGTTAGGAAGGGAAACAAAGAACAACAATACAGTAATACAGCAATTCAAAATGTTGCACTCTATCACAAGTACCAGTTTTAACTTATATATGAGTTAGCCTGACAAACTGAAAACTGTCAGAACAGAGAGTGTACTTACCAGGCATGTCCAGCAATTATGACTAATCAGAAGACATGTTAATTACACCACCAGATGAACTCTAACATGATCACACTTTGTGCTTACTGCATTTGGATAAATTATTTTAAACCACACATACCTGGCTGGCACTGTTTGGAGAATAATATTGAGACTGTAAAAATAGAGAACACCAAAATTCTACTCTTTTGCTGGCTTCAAATGTCTTTTTTATAACTTCTCCTTAAATAGTTTGAATATGTATGTGTGAAGGAAGAATAAGAGAAGAGAAAAAGGAAGGGAAGAGAGATACAAAAAAATTACAGATTCTTAAATTAATTGTCTTTGCCTAAACAGCATGTTATTAAGTTCCATTATTCTATTCTTCCCCTAAAAATGATAATTTTTAAAAAATGTGTAGCCCAGGCTGGCCTCGAACGCATGATCCTCCTGGCCCCACCTCTTCAGCAATATCCTACTGGCGTGTGCCACCACAACCGGCAAAATTCTAATTTTTTAAATGTAGCTGTTGCGGTCAACTTTCTAGTTGCTGCGTAGAAAGAACTCAAACAAAAGCGGCTTGTGGAGGAATGGGTTTATTTGGCTTATGAACTCAAGGGGAAACTCCATCCTGGCAGGGAAAACGATGGCATGAACAGAGGGGTGGACCTCACCTCTGCCACAGCATTGGAAACAGCGGCAGGAAGTTGTGCCAAACACTGGCAAGGGGAAGCTGGCTTATAACTCCCATAAGCCCACCCCCAACAACACAGTTTCATCGAGGATGTAAAACCCAAACTGCCATCAGAACACATTCATTTGTTTATGGGGGACACCTGGATCAAACCATGACAGCAGCTAATTTCAGATAAAACAAAACAACATTCCTGACAAAAAATTTTGGTGAAAATAAAAACTGTATTTCATCATTCAAAGAGTGACTATTTAAGATCTCCATGTGTGTTCCTCATTAAAAATTATAAAAATATTTGGAAAAGGTAATAAGACAGGTATAATGATGCACATTTATAATCTTAGCATTCAGGAGGTAGGCAGGAGATAAGGAGTTCAAGGCCAGCCTTGGCTATAAAGCAAGTTCAAGGCCAGCCTGGACCATATGAGATCTTGTTTCAAAAAAAAAAAAAAAAAAAGATGTAGTAAATAAGTACATTAAAAAAAAATCTTCACTGTATCTTTCAAAGTTTGAGTTATAGAATTAACTTCTGTGGTAAAAATTAAAACACTGCACACAGGTGAATTCTCTCTTCCTTTAATCCAAATATTAGAAAATTAAGTCTGATAGAGATTTAAAATTCTTCCTTAAAGACACCATCAATATGTAATTATTTAGAGTAAACACAAGATCATTCTGTTCATATAATACATCCTGAACATTTCTATGAAAAAAGTATTTTGAACTTTGTAACAGCTTATATAAATCGTGAAAGTCTAGGAAAATCTTGGGTAAGAACTAAAACATAAACCTTTGGTACAATCTAGAAAAATGTAGGGTAAACTCAAAACAAGGTTCGGTAGTCTATAAAAAACTAAGGTAAAATCTAGATACAATGGTGGGTAAAATATAAAAAAATGTGAAGTAAAGTCTACAAAAAACCTTGGGTAAAAGTCTAGAAAAAAAAAGAATAAAAATTTAGAAAAATGGACTTATTTTTCTATTCATTTCTATTTCATTTATTTTTCTATTTTAAATTTTGACACAATGTCTATTTTTAGCAACTAAAAAACTTTATGAACACACTTTCTTTATAACAGAGTTCTTTATTTTTAAAGTTAACATACAAAGCAGTGGTTTTGAGGCATTTCCAAAGCTACACGCGATTGTTCTTCACTCGTACTAACACCCGTCTTCCTTCCCTGAAATAAGCACCCCACTACTTTCACCTCATGATTCCACTGAATTAATTAACAGCAAAGACATTCTTAATAATATAGAAAAATTACAAAACATATAAAGGCCCCAAACTGCAAATGAGATAAAACTAATACCACAGAAAATGTGTATACATCTAGGAGGTGAAAATTAGAACAAAAGATAAAACTATTATTATAGTAATACGCCTTTAATCCCAGCACTCGGGAGACAGAGGTAGGAGGATTGTCATGAGTTCAAAGCCAGCCTTGGATTATAGGGTGAGTGGTAGGTCAGTCAGGACTAGAGTGAGCCCCTACCTCAAAAAACACTACAAAAAAACCCCCACCCCAAAACCAAAACAAAACAAAAAAAGCCTACAGAAAGCATGTAACACATCTGGGAGGGGCCAATCAGAACAGGAAAAGGTTGAACTGGAGAGAGTGACAGAACACTGGCAGGAAGTGATGTCTGAGCAAGAAGAAGATCAGAAGACATTACTGATTCTGCGCTATCCTAGACCAGGATTCCCTCTCCTAGACCTCACTGCACTTACAAACCTCACCATTGCTGCTCCCATAGGAAATCGGATACCACCACGCGCTGGAGGTCAACAAGCCAGTATTCACTTCAGGAGGCTTGTAGACCAACAAAATGAAAAATCTACAGCTGTGTAAGTGGACTTTTTTTTTTTCACAAAAATAATGTCCATGAGCAGGCAGTTGGGTCAAAGACTTAATGAAGAAATGCTTTTATGTTTTCAACAGGTAAGGAGTAATGCATTTATTGATTCCAAGGCAAATTAAGATATGTCATGAAATGAATTTGAAATTGAACTTGCAGAGTCTGTATTCCAATATGGGTGAGTATACACTCTTAAGGAAAATCCAAATCATCTGGAAATGAGAGTGTTACAGGTGCCTCCATACAGCTTTGTAAAGGAAATTGTAGAGAGGAATGAAGGTGCTAGTCTTGGGAAGTTTCTGATATGATTCCTGAAGACTAGATTTTAACTTCCATCAATTTCTAAACTATTTGAGAATTAAAATGTAAGTCTCCTACTTGGAGGAGGGTGGATGAAATTATACACAGGACACAAAAGACCACAGGCTCAGAAACTTGCAAGTCAGCCACCATGTACTGGGGTACATAAGCTTTCCTGTGATACCAAAACAGGCACTGAAGCACAGGGAAAAGAATTCATAGGGACAGCCGGTGGATTTAAACAAGGATATTAAAGCATAATACAGAGAAGGAAGCATGAAAGAGAAACAAACAGGAGAAATTGGTCAAGCACTGAATGAGAGGCAACACAACAGAAAACAGACATTAGAGTTAAAAGATACTAGCTTTCGGCAACGAAAATTAGCAGGGTATGAATGCTAATGAAGAGTTCTCAAACATTTTCAAAAATTATTTTTATTTATTGATTTGCAAGTAGAGGGAGAGAGAGAAAGGGAGAAAGAAAGAGAAAGAGAGAAAGAGAGAAAGAAAGAGAAAGAGAGCATGGACACGCCAGGGCTCTAGCCACTGCAAACAAACTCCAGATGCATGTGCAATGTGTATCTGGCTTTACGTTGGTACTAGGGAATCAGACCTGGGTCATTAGGCTTTGCAGGCTACAGCCTTAATCACTGAGCCATCTCTCCAGCCCTCAAACATTTTAAGAATAATTTTACAATAGGATTTGATGTTTAGGAAATAATGCCAAACAACTCTGAAGCCTGATACTTATTGTTAAAAACAACAACAACAAAAACCCCAGATTTCATGTAGGCAAGACCCTTGTCTCAAAAACAACAACAAAAAATATACAATAGTAAGAATTTTTTTGGGGGGGAGGTCTCTTGAGACAGTTTCATACTGGCTGGGCTGGCCTTGAACTCACCATGTAGCTGGAGATGGCCTGAACTCCATATTTTCCCATCTCCACCTACTCTCAAGTGCTGGGACTACCAATGTAGTCATACCTGTTTTATTAGTTTGTTTGGTTATCTAGTTGTTTTAAGGATCAAACTTGGGGCTTTGTGCGTGCTGGGTAAGCATGCATGAACACAAGTTCTAACTTTGTGAAACAAATCCAGAACGTTAATAATGACTCAGCTCAGAGCACTGCAGAGGTAAGAATGGAAGAAAAGGCAAGAATAACACATAAACAGATGGGCAAAGAATGTAATGAATGGAGCTCAGTGGTGTGAAGGATGAATGAGTGCAATGAAGAGGAATTCCAAGCAGCTGGCAAATCTCATGAAGAAAGTTACAGAAGTGTGAGAAAAGCAGAGAGCTGAAGGAAATCACTGGGAATCTGGCAAGAGTCGATCTGCAGATGGCAGAGAATCAGTAAGAGATAAAGTGGGAAGGTGTGCAGGGCTGAGTTCACGCCATTCTACAGCTGAGAGATTTTAAAGTAACAGTGGACATTAGACAGAGACAACCCAGGAGACTTTGAGAAGCTGTTTCAATGGTGAGAATAGTAGAGACATGACTTATGGCTGCAAAAGATGGCAAAGAGAGAGTAAAGAAAATTAAGGAGGCAGAATCAGGACTTAATGACTGACTAGGTATGTACCATCCACAAGATGGGGTGGGCACTTGTGAATACCTGGAATGGGCACATCCCCTTCCTGGGGCACAGAGGGACAATGACTCAATAGAAGAATACCCTGTCTGAGGAGAGAAGAACTGCTTAAGTAGGCAGCACTTTTGAAGCCTACCCTTGACAGTTCTCAGTACTGACGTGAACACTCGGAAGACTAGTGCAGTGCGTTTCAAAGCACTCTATCCTACGAAGAAAAGCTGTCTCAGAGGATGAGATGCCCATCTGTCCCGTGGGAAAGCCTGCGCTGTCGCAGAGGATGGGACGTCCACCTGTCCTGTGGGAAAGCCTGCGTTGTCGCAGAGGATGTCTCATCATATTCAGCAAATATTAACTCAACAGCTTCACTCCGTTTGTTCACTTTCTGAGAAGACACATAAGGGAATCTACTGTGCATAAAAATACAGACAATTTTTGATGTTCCAAACAACAGACTCACAATCAATTCAAAATACAGAGTGTAGTGGCTCCTGGGCTGCTGGGGTTTCCATCTCAAAATGAGTGACACTGTCAGATTCCTGTTAGAATTCAAAGGTACTATATGGATCTGTGGCTTGGACTGCTTGTAATACATCAGGTACACTGTAGATTTAAAACTCTTATTTGCTTTATAAGCTTGTAAGAAAAATCACAGGGAAATTAAAATTACTCAGAAGCAATGCACATGCCAGTTTTTTACAACATAATTCACTTGCAATCTGGTATTACATGTACAGTTAATACCTAGTTATGACAAGACAATCACAGAATCCAAACTTTGGAGAACTGACATGAACGTTAGCCTCAGTTGCTATAAAATATCAAGAAAGGTTGGGCTCAGAAGCACCAGCTGCGGTCTCAGCTGCTCAGGAGGGAAAGCAGGCAGGAGGATTGCTAGAGCCCAGACTGACCACCACAGAGAGATCCTCTCTCAATGAATAGTAAATGAAATATCAAATGGGGGGAGTAAGTAAATCTATAGCAGCTCTACAGCGAAATGTATTTCAAGATTTTCTTTGCTGGGTGTATGAGCGCTGGCTGGCCTGGACTTCACTATGTAGTCCCCATGAGCCCAGAACTTGCAAGCAATCCTCGGTCTCCCTGGTGCTCAGGCTGTGACACGCCCAAACTCCAAGGCAGTGTATTCTTTTCAAAAACATATATTATCTGTCTGAGTTAAGCATTTTAGTAGTTTTTTACTCTTTTGTACTGATTTTAAAATTACATGTAAAGATCAGGCACAATGGCGCACACCTGCAATCCCAGCACTTAGGAAGTAGAGGAAGGTGGATCAGGAGTTCAAAGCCAGTCTTGGCTACACAGTGAGTTTGAGGCCAGCCTGGGTTGCATGAGCCTCTGTCCCAAAGTGGCAAATAAGTATATAAATAAAGAGATCAACAGTGGAACGCACATTTCATTTTCTGTCTGTGTGTGTATGCTTATGCAGCGTTCTTTCTTCTGGCCTAGAGACTTGTACAAATGCAGGAGAATCATCTGAGTACCTGCAAATGAAACTTCCCAGAGTCACTCAGGGCGGAAATACTGAAAACTTACACACCTTATACGTGTTTAGACTCCATTTTCTAACGAGTTCTAACTTTTCCATTGCAGGATTTTTAATTTCATCTGCTAGAACAACTGGTCCGCTCTTTGTCTGCGCTCTTTGGCCACCTGTGTGATCATAACAAAAGACAGTCCAGATAAAGGCAAGGCTCGGAAAAGAAGACCAACACCAATGCTGTTCATTCTGAGCTACTTATGTATTCCACAAGTGAAGGAGGAGAACTTACTGGAGTCATGGAGGATAATTCCCTTCCCACAGAAAGCATTTCTGTCCATTAAACAAAATGCCACGTGGTTTATCTGCCTATAAAAAAGAAAATCTGATGCAACCCATCTTTTTTTAAATACTAGCTACTGTTCATTTCAAGAAATATACAATTTTCACAACTAATCTAATAGGCTGATGTCTCTAACAAAAAGATCTATCTTTGAAACAACAAAAAAACTATCCCTGCAATGATTTCTTCAGCCTGTACTACACAGACCAGAGCAAGTGAATGCAGCCACAGCTCTGGTGATTTGAGGAAATGATTCAAATAGTCATTAAAAAGATAAATGTTTTCGACATTGAGAGATGACAAATGTTTGAGGAAATAGATATGTTTAACCTGATTTAAACACTATTAAAAATATTACATGTATTCCATTAGTATATTCAATGTTATGTTTATATGAATCAGAAGACATATTGATTAAAAAAAAACTCACCACCTGTGTAACAACCTGGGTGAAATAAAACCTACACTACAACTTTTTTCAAGGTTTACTCATAAAAAATGTCTTTAAAAGCCAGACACAATCAATAAAGATAATAGTATAAAGTCCTAACAGTAATCAATTAAGATTTTAGGACACATACACTATGTCCTTTCTAATGGTAATATAGTTTCTTTCATTTCCTTTTTCTTTCCTTTTTTTGTTGTTTCAGAAAATGTTTTTATGTCTGGAATTTAACAATTCTTCTGCTTTGGTCTCCCAAGTGTTGAGATTACAGGCACATGCCAATATGTATGGCCATTGTATCTAATAGTACAATATTCATACCAAAAAATATTTCATAAATGTGAATGATACCAATGATTTTTGGATGGAAACATTCTAATAATTTTAAAAGAATAACTCAAAAAAAAAAAAAAAAGAAAAGGAAAAAATTGTGAAAAACAGCTTTTAAAAACCAGGGGAAAGTAAAAGTTTTCTTCTCCCACTTATTCCTAAAATCAGTCTTTAATACAACTTTACCATAATGGCCAAGAACAATATAAAACCAGAAGCATTCTAGAATTTACAAAATTCTCATAAAAATCTTATGTAAATACCAATATCCCATATAAAAGAACTGTGGAGTTTGTTTTGTTATTGTTAGTTTTTGGTTTTGAAGCAGGGTTTCTCTATGTGGCCCAGGATGACCTTGAGTGCAGGATCCCTGCCTCAGTCTTCCCAGAGCATGCAGCATCTTGCCCGTCTTATTTTTCCTGTTTTTATACCCCATCAACATTAAAACCCACCAACATTAAAGCTCACAGACAGTGATTTCCTCCCTCCACACCCCAAGCATTTTTCATCAAGTATTTCAGGTGGTGTTGTGATCTACAAACTACTTGTAAGCTGAGGCTGACAACACGACCCATTCCCAGGAAGCTTCCTGCTGTGCTGGAGGACAGGGCAGAGCTGCCAGGCTGAGAGGTTAGAATCAAGGGAGTGAACCCACACTGTACAAAGCAAAGAGAGGGTGATCTAAAACAAGGCACATTTTAACACACTTTTAATCTTTAAAGGGATGAAATTTCAGGCTTAAGATGTAGCCGAATTACTTTAAAAAGACAGAAAGATAGGCTAAGCATAAAAAATTATTTCTTTTATTGTTAAAAGCGGCAGCCACCAAGACAGCTAGAAGGACAGGCCATGGAGACAGGCAAAGCACGTGGCTGTGAAATGAATTAGTTCAGCTTCAGCGGAAGGAGAAAGGCTCTATCCATCCCAAGGTGAGTACCTGCAGGAACAATGACATCACTTTCTTGGGGAGCCAGGTGGCTTGCTGCGACCTTGCCAGGAGACAGCACAGATGGCAAAGGTGGCACCGGGGAGTCTGGAAAGGGCAGACATTTCACGTGAATCCAGTTCTCCTCCAAATGCTGAACATTTTGAATACAGCTTTACTCCCTTTCCTTAGGTTGAAGACTTGCCCTCTTGCAGGCAAGGTCTAAGAGTAGGTAGTGCTAGCAGGCTGAGTGCTGTACACCGATTTTCCATGGAACCACAAAAGCTAACTGCGCCTCCCCCTCCCTGGACCAAGTTGGCAGTCAGATGTAACTAAACAAGACTTCCTGGATCCTGCCATTTCCAAATCAGCTAGCAGTGTGTGATTCAAGTCCCATAGCTGAATGATTTAAAGCTCACATAAATATTTTAACTTGCTACTCTAAAATATGAAGGAAAAACTCAAGTACAAAAATTGTAGGACATGTAAGGGATAGTGAAGCATGTTTTAATACTACTGCAAATGTGAATGACTTTCTGTCCTTCACAAATAAATCAACACCAGATAATGCTGATCTTGGCCATCCACAGTGGAGGTGTGAAGCACCTAAAGCAATTATGTCACTCTGAAGCCTTCTAGAAATTAAAAACCTTAGGCCTTGCCCAAGACCTACTGAACCAAAGCCTACATTACCCATGATCTTTGTGGGAGCTGTGGGTGCTCTGAAGTTTCATAAGTGCTGGTGGAGAGTCCTTTCTGAATGGTTATAAGAACCATTCCAGGAGTGTTAAGACACTCGGAACACTTGACAAGATCTACTCGTCAGTGCAACAGGAACCTGTTGTTTTTGGAAGGCCACTCAGGTAATTCTCAAACACAAGCAAGTTTGAGAACTAGAGAAGATATTTTTTGAGTGAACACAACTAGGTTGTAAATTCTAATTCTGGGTTTGAAATCCTGGCTCTGCCACATGGTGCCAGAAACACACAGGTGGCTTACTTACTATCTCTGAGCCTTGAGTCATCTGTAGACTAATACATGCTAACTACCCACAGTGTTGCCACTGCTCAGAAGTAAACCAAATTAAAGGGAGTGATCAATTAAGAAGACATTGAAAAATATGAAAATCCTTCAATATTTAGCTGACAATATTTTAATGCCTGTGAGACAGTTTTCAATTATAATCTTTCCCAGTTCCCTAGAAAATACACATCAAATTCATAATTAAACTTTCTAATAGAAGAGAATCAACATCCACTTTCTTTACTTATAATTAGCAAGAAATGCACATAATCCCACATACTAAAGTTCTGATGTAGACAGCCATCAGTTTTAACAGCATAAAAACCTGAATTTGGACTAGCTCTCACATTGAATGCAGACCTATGATAGGCCTGTATACATCACCACTACTTTTTTCCAAGTGAGGGATACTTGTCTCTATAAATATGTTGAACAATGAAATTTAAACTAGAAGGGGGTGATAGAAGTTAACTAGTTTCAACTCTCAACACTAAACTGTATGAGAAATGAGGCTCAGAGAGGTTCAAGCAGCTTCTTAATGGACTCAGAGGTTCTGAATCCATACCATAGAATCTCCATTATTAAATTCAGTACAGAAACACTAATCCATAGTTACTTGCTAAACTGTAAGGCATTCCAATGAATTATCCAGTCTAATAAACATTTTAAGTAAAGACCCCCACCTCCATTATAAAAGGCACAAGGGTTTTTATGGTAAGGAAGCAGTAAATAAGATGACTGCAGTTCCATGTCTTGACCTCGGAACAGAGCTCAGTTGTTCTAGTTATTAGTTTAGTAACCTTCCTAAGAAACAACGCCATGGTACAACACGAGGTATGTAACTAACATACACACTGAATGATCATAGCTCCCACACTGAACAGCAACGGTGTGCTGAGGCATAGGCTGACAGCTGATCTGCCTGACCTTTACAGGCAACTGCCAAGTATTTCTCTGTATCCTGAGTATCTGAAGCCTTTAAACCAGTTTAATTTAAATTAATCTTTTCACTAAACTTAGTTATCAAAACCCCTCACCAGTATCCACTAAAAAGTGACTTTCAAGAATCCAAGATCTTGAAGCTGGGCGTAGTGGTAGACACCTATAATCCCGGCACTTAGGAGGCTGAGGCAAAGATTGTGAGTTTGTGGCCAGGAAGGGTTTGGGATAAAGTTCCGTGGCAGAGTGCATGCCTAGCACGCAAAAGGCCCTGGGTTCAATCCCCAGCATAACAAAAACTTCAGGATTGTAATACTGACTAACTTTGGGGAAATAGTTCAATTTCCTCTAAAGGGAAATCCAGGCACATGAACACACAGGTGCATGAGTACAAACTACCCCCAGGACAAGCACACTTCCCTCTCTCCTGATGCTCTCCTGACTCCCTCACTCTGGCTCTGGGACATCCTCACTGTTGGCCAGATCTCAATACCTGCTGCCATTTAGGCTGAGTTCAAGCATAGGTTCTAGAGAAATCACAGAAGCATACAACTGCTCAAGTAACAAAAGTCAGTATGAAGTAATCTTTCAGTCATGTTTCACAACCCAATTCCTCTACCATTTCCCCCCCCAAGACTTTTCCCCTAAAGTGAAACTATCATTTTTGACATTCATATTCAGTAGATTCTAATGGACAACTGAGTATAATTACTCCTCAATCCTGTCACTGAAGAGGAAAAAATTGAATCAGACATCAGCCAAATAATTCCAATGAAAATACTTAAAATTCCTAAATGATAAGTTTGTTTTTTATTCAACGGTGACATTTAAATTTTGAAACTGGAGCTGGGTTGTAGCACAGTGCACGAGTATTTGCCTGGTATATCTAATTCAATCCCTAGCACCACAAGAAAAAAAAAAAGAAATAAAATTTGGTGGTTGGTCCAAAAATGGTGTCAGATTACACAGAGCAGGCCTATGCCTTTAAGCACTCAGATCACCGAGTAATTCCAGGCACTCAAACAGCCTTTCCCAGCCCCAGGTTCCCCTGGGTAAGGAAGATGCCATCCATATGCTTCAGAATGAAGGAGATGGTGTTTTCAAGGAGCATGCTCTGATTTACACTGTTAAGATATTAACACACTTGCTTCTTTTGCACAGCTTTATTTTCTAAACATGAAAGAAAGGAGAAAAACTGATATGGCTGAATAGTGTTCACTTCACAGCCCAGAGGGCAGAATATGTCACTGGATTATCCCAGGTGCCTATTTCCAAGGCCCTGCAGCAAAGAACATATTCCACGAGCAAAACTGCTATGAAAAAAAAGCTGGTCATTAATAAAACACAAACATAAATTACTATTATCTATAAGAGAGCTAAGTATTGCCAAGGTATGGAGATTTTGCCAAACTACATCATATTAAAATTAATATACTTCATTGGACACCAACTATTGCTACTTAACTATGACTCATCAAAAAACCATTTTCCCATATCCAAATGTTTCATGTTTTTATTCCTCTTGTGTGAACAAAAAAAAGTTATTACCAGCACAAACATTTAAAAAAGGAGGCAGCTTTTCTTCATTTGCTTTAAAAATACAGGTATCTACATATCACATTATATATGTATGAACAGATTGTGTATGGAAGAGAGTTAACATGGCAGGTCTGTCTACTCTTCCTTAAGACGGCCTGCTGACAAGCTGAGCTGTGGAAGAAATCCTTCCAGAGGGATGGGCTTACTGGGAAGGAATCCCTCCAGACGGATGGGCCACATTTTAGATGTATTGTCCTAGCTCAGTCTCTTTGTGTATGCTCACTTGTGCTGGGAGGAGACACTTGGAAGCTCATGCCTACTGGTACCCAGTTTGCCTCATGTAGCCTTTGCCTTTCTGGACTATGCTTGCTGCTTTTTCCTGCAGTAAGTCAGAGCCTTGAGTAAGATACAGACTTAGTCCTTCAAGTACTTTTAGCAAGTACTGAACCTTGGGGTGGCCTCTCCTACAGTGTACACAGTAGGGAAAATGAAAGTTCCATTTAAAATTTTTTGTTGAAATAGAAATATATACCAATCAATATAGCTATAAATTTTGCAGCTACAAGCTAAAAGTAATCTAAAATTGATCAAAAAGTAAATTTATACTTTGGTGTAATTTTTGAGCCTATACTTTAATATTTTAAAAATATTTTAAAAATAACAATCTGAGATCTTGAAGGTCTGACAGAGTGGTGGAGCACATGTGTAGTATACAAGAGGTCCTGAGCTGCAACTCAAAAGTGTTATCAGTAAAATTCTACACACTGATCTGTTTACATAAAGATTAAAACAATTCTTAAAATAGTTAAACTGAGGAGGGAAAGGACCATGTCTAAGGTCCCAGTTTCTCGCCTTCTCTCTACAAGGTGGCATTTGGTGACCCTCTCCTCTATTGTAGCCATTTTTACAAATGCATGGGTTCTTACCTTGACATGCTCCTGCTTCAATAACCCCCTCTTTGGTACTGTCAAAGCCATGAGATGTAATGTGAGTTTCTGAGAGCCCAAGTCCAGATGGCAATGAACGCTTCAAATCCTTAGTAACATTTGAATAAAAGAAAAAGAACTTGGTAAAAAAACTCCCACATCACATAACAGTTCAGAATAACTGTGCCTTTATCACATCTTAGCTCGATTTTCTCATGCCTGCAGAGTAGTTCCTGATGATGTCATGGCATTCTACAACCAAGAGTTGCTATTAAGTGGCACAAGGCAGGCCTAGTGCGGATACCTTCATTATTCTAGAACCTTGTGGGCAGATATCAAAATTTGATTAAAAATTAATCTCCTAATAAATCTATCAGAAAGACTACATTAGGAATACAAGATCACTAAAATGCTATGAATGGAAGATGTTTTCTCATATAATCATGATAAGCCTAGCCAGTAATCTAATCATTTATTTATAGTATGAATTTCCCTTCAATTTTAAGGTAAGCTAGGTGGACTGAGATTCTCTGACTTAGGTTGTATACAGGAAATTTCCTTGTATTTAGATGGATGTTACATGCTGATAGAAGTCAGCCCTTAATACAAGTAAACTTGCAATTGAACCTTAACTGCATTAAAGATGCTATGCAACACTGGATCATATAATTAAGAAAACAGCTCTCTCTCCTCAGTCTTCCCCTTCCACCTCTCATTCCCCCTCCTCAGCCTTCTGCTCTTGTTCCCCACCACCACCACCCTTTTTAAAATTAATTTGAAGGCTGGAGAGATGGCTCAGCAGTTAAAATTAATTTGACTTAAAAAATATTTTGGCTCAGGCACTCTGATGAGAAGAGCTACACACCAGGCCTAGCCTGAGTCTGCACAAGCAGAACCACAGTGAGAGGATTCTCTACTCAGACTGGCTTCCTGGCTTCAGCTTCTTCGCTTCAAAAAGAAACAAACAAACAAACAAACAAACAAACAAAAAAACCCCAAAGGGCCCAGCTGGGCAGCTCCTGAAGATCCCAGGAACCAGCCCAGCAGACCCTCAACAGCTTCAGACACTCTCCCCTCCCCCAACCACAGCATTAAGAACATCTGAAGAACTGGGGACCCCCCGAGGGACCAGAGCCACCTTGTAGCCACACAGCATCCAGTACAGTCCATCTGAAACAGCAGATCCATGTACCCATCCAGCCTAGTAGAGTCCATAGTGTGAAGAATTGGGAACCAACATAGGTGAGACGGAAGCCATCCCAAAAGGTACCAGGGCCGACTTACACTGGGGTCAGACCTACCCCACAGCCAGGTATACAGGCCTGTGCTGGAAGTGCTGATTGTGCCTTCCATTCAGGGCAGGTTATGTGTGAGAGTTGATTGATGTACTTCTGGTTGGCTTTGCCATTCTTATATAAACTGGGTTTTAAGAGTGAAGTTGTTGCTTTTGATATCTCTTGATTTATAGGGCCTTTTTGCCTTTTTGCCTTTTTCTTCTTTCTTGGGGGTAGGGTGTCACTTGGTCCTAGGCTAACCTGGAACCCACTATAGACCAGGAATCTCAGCCTCCCAGTTGACAAGATTAAGAGAATGAATTAACACATACCCTAAGGAACTTTGGCTTTGTTAGATTACTTGTTTAATCCCCACTCTTGCATAAATACTCTGCTGGTTTTGTTTTTATGTATATATTGCCTAGTTGGATATTAGAACTATATTTTACTCTACCCAGCCTACTAGAATATTTGCAAAACAGGCAACTACAATGTCATGGGTCACTTCTGTTGTCACTCTGGGAGTAATATAAGAGCCACACCTGAAACCTTAGGCTTCTACTCTGAAGATGTAAAACTTCTGAGCTACACATCTAAGAATACAGTAGATAATTAGAAAACTCAAGCACTGAATTAACTCCAGATGCAAAAATCTCTACATTATAATATAAGAAACAAAAAATCCAGACAATATAATTCCACCAAAAACTGTAAGTCAATCAGAAAAGACCTCCAGTGAGACTGACTTAGATGAAATGCCTGACAAAGAATTCAAAAGAATGATTATAAGGATGTTCAAAGAAATCAAAGAAGAAAACAAACTCCAGAAGGAGAACACTAGAAGCCAACTTAAGAAAATAAGGAGGTTAATACAAGATATGAGTAAGGAAGTAGAAATAATAAAGAAATATCAATCAAAAAATGCTAGAAATGGAAAACACAGTAAGCCAAATACAAAACTCTATAAAGTCTCACCAACAGAATGGATCAAGGAGAGGACAGAATATCTAAACTGGAAGACAAGGTGGCAGAACTGGAACAGTCCAACAAAGAGAAAGACAAACTAATTGGAAAGTATGAATGGGAATTTCAAGACATTCGGGACACTATGAAGAGATCAAACATAAAAATTCAAGGTACAGTAGGAGAAGAATTTCACTCTAAGGGCATAGTAGGTATTTTCAACAAAATCATATTAGAGACTTTCCCCCAAATAGGGAAAGTGGTACCAATGCAGATGTAGGAAGCATTTAGAACACCAAATAGACAAAAGCAGGAGAGAAACTCTCCTCCCCATATTATAATTAAACCATGGAACACAAAGACCAAAGAAAATATATTGAAAGCAAAAAGAAAGAAGCATCAAGTAACCTAAAAAGGCAAGCCCATCAAGATAGCAGAAGATTATTCAACACAAACCTTAAAATCCAGAAGGGCTTAGAGTGATGTATTCCAAGTTCTGAAAGATAGCAACAGTCAACCAAGATCACTGTATCTGACAAAGCTATCCATCACAGTTGAAGGAGAAATAAGGACTTTCCACAATAAAAAAAAAAAAAACAAAACAGCTAAAAGACTATATGGCTGTAAGGCTAGAACTTCAGAAAATACTTGAAGGGATCCTTCAGACTAAAGAGACAGTAAAGCACCCACATGAGAAAACAGGAAAAATGAAAATTTTCAAATAACAGGTAATATTAGACAGTAAAGGATAAACAGGAAAAACTACAAAGGTAAGAAGTGGCAAGAATAATGTCAATAATAACTCTTAACATCAATGGCCTCAATTCCTCAACTGAAAGGCACAGACTTGCAGACTGGATTAAAAGGCAGGATCCTAGCTACAAATGTTTAATTTGTGAGTTGGAGTAAAAGTCAGTAGTAGAGGCCAGTAAAATAGAAAGGGACTATAAGGGAAGGAGGAGAGAGGATACTTAAGGGGAGAATACTGTACATATATAAGTAGATGAACTGATTACTGGGGGTACAATGGCCTAAGTGGGGTCAGGGGAAGGGATTGAGTAAAGGAAGGGTGGAAGGAGAGTTAATCAAAATTCAAGAGGTTTAGAACAAGCCATATGGAAACCTACTTCTTTGGGTAATGGCACACCCAGAAGCCACAGATTGTTACTAGAAAAATTTCAGTGCCAGTGACCTTCCAGTGAGTTGTTGGCCAGGGAGGTTCCTGAGCCCCCCCCCCCAAACATTACAGGCCATTGCAAAGCTCTTGGGTGCCAACCAGAATGAGATGGTAAGACTCTTGCTGAAAACTACACATTCTTGGGCTGTAGGTTACTGAGAAATCAATCTGGAGCTGACCTGGAAACCTCATCCCTGTTAACCAGCTGACAGAAAGCTGGAAAAAGCTATGGCTGCATGAAGCCCTATGGGAGAGAGAAGTCATCAATGGTGGTAAACAGCAGTGGACCTTGCAAGCTTTAAGATGGCCAACCAGGCCAAATGTGCCAACTGGTCCAACAGTGGCATGTCTGTTACAGAGGAAACCAACTGCTCTCTAATTGGACTGAATGCCCGCTCCACAGGAGAGAATGCATGCCTGGTACTGAAGAGCTAGTTAAAAGCATATGGCAGGGGAAGTCATGAGCCCTAGGGGAGTAATGCCTACTATTCGGCTAAATGCACATATTATGCCCACCAAACTGCCTTATGAGCACCTTTTAAAAGGGATATACCTATATATTAATGCTATATTCACTTTTGGCCAGAGAAGCTTCTATTTTCAGATGACAGTAACCACCAAGAGAACTCAAAAGACACCATAGTGCTGAGAAGAAGTGACAGTGGAGTGCTCAGCACTGGGACATCTCTATCACACCTTCCAAGGCTCAGGATCTATTGTGGATGAGGTTGTAGAAAGATTGTAAGAGCCAAAGGAAGGGTAGGACTGCTTACACTGCAATCTTCCAGACACAAAATGGCCTTGATATTCATGTGCCTGATAATGTCTACATAAGACCTTCACAACAGGAGGAAAAGATGATGATACTGAAACAAAATAGAGAATCAGAGGGAGCAGAATAGGATGGAGAGTGGGAATCATGGTTTATTGTCTATAATTATTGAAGTGTCAACAAAAAGTTAAAAAAAAAAAAACATAAGTAGAAAGCCCAGAAGGTTTGAGGTTTTTTTTTTTTTCTTTTTGTCTGATTTGGGGTTTTTTTCAAGGCAGGTCTCACTCTAGCCCAGGCTGAAGTAGAAATCACTCTGTAGTCCCAGGTTGGCCTCGAACTCACAGAAATCATTGTTTCTCAGCCTCCTGAGTGCTGGGATTAAAGGTGTGTGCCACTTCACCCAAGTAGCTTTGTGTTTTTTTAAGAGACACAAAGAAAGTTAAGTATATTCTAAAAAAGAGATTCTATTTAAAAATCACCAAAACCCAAACCTAAGCCCAGTTTGCCAGCACTAGAAGAGGCCACAATGTTATCATGCAGTCTAAAAACTGGCTTCTCTCCATGACTGGAACGAATTAAGTCTGTGAGGGGTGCAGGGAAGGTCTCTGAGGAGAACTCAGAATGAAGCGAGGCGGTGAGGTTGCGCAGGAAACTGGAAATAGAGCGAAGGTAGCGAGAGCTCAGTCTCCAACTGCAACACAGGGCTAAGACGACACCCTTTACATACGAAACAAGGACAAAGACCTGTGTCGTTTTGTCATTAGCAATCTGGTTAGAATCAAGCTTCAAGAAATGGGACTAACCATAATGCACAGTAAGTTGTAAATAACTATAAACTATTTATTAAGAGGTTAAGCATTAAATAGCTCTTAAAAACATTTGCTTAAAGAAATAAATTTTTTAAATCATTATTTCCAAACCTGTGTAATGGAAATAAGTTCTTGACCTGTAATTTCCTATTGGGTACAAAGGACACCAGCAGCCCTCATTCCATTTCACTCATTTCCTAATGTCATTTAAAATCTTGTCACAGTGCATCCTTATCAACCACTGTTTTGGAGAGCACTTAAAACCAAAAGGAAGAGGCTTCTTTACACTCTGTGTTTACTTACTCTTTCCTTTTACATCATTTCTGAGTCTGTCACCCTGGCTCAATAAATAACCATTTGCTTTCTCAAATTAGTTTTCAAAACTGAAATCAATGTTTCTAGCTTTAACTACTAGTATTCCTTTTATTCATACTTACAAGAAAAATACACTTCTTCTTATAAACCACTTCTTCCTGCAAGCCACCAAAATAATTTTAAACTTTGTAAGTTTGGTCACTGAGGTCAATTATTTTTGTAATGGCTTCCAAACATGCTTAAGTCTTGATAGCTTTTCGGAAGCTTATCTGTCAGCAAAGAGCTCTGCTTAAGAAAAAACTATCAGAGATACTCTTTAAAATATGAGAATAAAAAAAAAACTCAAGCAGCGAAACAAACTCAAGTTATACACAAATAGCACATGGCTCTAGACAGGTGTACCTGCCAACGCCTGAAAATTCTCCAAAAGAAACTGCTCATCTGAATCTTTTTCCTATCAAAAAATATTGTCCAAAATCTCAGAAAAGAGATATTATAGCATAGTATTGCAAAGAAGGGGGACAAGTGAGGGCTAACAGATAAGAAGGACAGCTATCTCTACGTTCTCAAGCTACGGGGTCACCTTCAGCTCTGTGGTGGGTGGCTAGAAGCTTCAGCGCTGAGGACGTTACACCTCCTTCATGGCAGCCAAGGTTCCTTTATCCAACCAACAAAAGTTCTTCCAAAGCCAACTCCTATCTTTTATGCAAAACAGCAGCAAACCCAGAAGAGTGCTAAGGTCTTCCTACGCCAAAGCTGCTACTCATGGCAGGAGCTTAACGGAAGGTTGTGCCAAGGGCCCGTTCCGTGCCTGTTCTGAGCAGGGGTTCTGCAGGGCAGCACAGGTGACAGCACTCTTGTGAGGGGACACTCACGAGTCCATGAGTTTGCCACTTGTCTTTTTTTTTTTTTGATATATTGCTTAGTCTACAGAACTTAATTATTTAATGTCTCAGTTATAAGGTTGTATATTAGTATCTTGTTGAATATATGTTACTGCAATTATTCCTGTATTTTACAGTGTATATTTCAGAAATACACATTAGCTGTTCATAACCACCATAAAATTCCCACTTTGCATTTTTATATTGCTGACATTCAAGCCAAACCTTTAAGAGTACACAAGACCAAGCTTACTATTCATACAATAAAACAGCCTAGTCTTAAGTTAACCCTCTATTAAACCTAGGATAATGCTGAAGCACTTAATTTTTTAAAAAGTATATTCTTAGACAATTAGATTAAAATAAAATATGCTTGTGGAAAAGAAAACTCCAAATAAGTTACACATATATTTTTCAAATTATACAGAAGAACACTCTTGGCTTTCATAAAGCTGTAAAGGAGTGCTCGTTCCACACCATGGTAATTTATCTCCATTAGTATTGGTTAGTAAAAGAATGTAGTTTAAAACCCAAGTTAACCAGGCATGGTGGTGGTGCACACCTTTAATTCTCAGCACTTGGGAGGCAGAGGTAGGAGGATTGCTGTGAATTCAAGGCCAGCCTGGGCTAGACTAAGACCTACCTCAATAAACAAAAACAAGCAAGCAAACAAACAAAAGCCCCTAAATTAGAGCTCACAATTTAGCCTTACAATCGACTTTTGAAACTTCTGAAATGAGCACATAAAAAAACGCAAAATGTTCAGTACATTTGTTTTAAAATACACATTTTCAATGTTATATTCTGCTGAACAAAATATTCTATATTGCAAAGACCTGCATTATACCAATAGTCTATAAAGCTCCTTCTCTGCTCTCTTCGCTTCCTGACACTGGATTCTCTGTGGTCTACCTTCCAAGTCTTAACACAGCCTGGCGTTGGTCCTCCTTTCTGTCTCCTCTCCTCTCAGTGCCTGTTCTTGTTTCCTGTCTCTGGGGCCGAATCTTCACACAGCAGTTAGACAACTTTCTTTGCTTCCGCTGCACACACAGGGTCTCACCACGAGACCTCCTCCTGCCCTGCTCACCAGCACTGGGATTACAGATGTGCGCCCCCAGCTCTCAAGTGGGGACCTGGAGAGGCCCCCCATTTGTATACCATTCACTGGTTCTGCAATGACTTGTAGGCCAAGTCTTTCTCTCCTTGCTCTCCTTGGCCTCACACTCCCTCCCGGTGTCTGTACGGCCACCTCTTCACTGTCTTCATCCTCATCAGCAATTCTTCAGGCAATCTTTCCTCTATCACTTCTCAGAGCACGCTGTGCTTGGCTGTGTATCCTTCCTGACACATTACTAATTAGTCTACGTACCACTGCCCCTCACCCACTCACCACCACACGCACTCTCGCACTTTCTCTTTCTCTCTCTCTCTCTCTCTCTCTCTCTCTCTCTCTCTCTCTCTCTCTCTCTCTCTCTCTCGGACAGGCCAAGGAATTTATCTATCTTGTTTCCTTTGAATTGTTGAGTACTTCTTATTTTATTAACCATGGGGATTTTTCTGCTTAAGCACTTCACCTTATTTTTTTAAATGAGCAAGATTGTCCAAAGCTGCTAGGAATATAATTTTAAAGAAACAAATTGAAAAACTTATGTCAAATGTCCTATAAACTTGGTAACTTAAAGCCTACTTTGCTGTGTCAATCGGGTCTGCCCGAGGCAGAGCTCCTATCCACACAGCCTCCTCCCTCTGCTCCTCTGCGCAGGCACTGCAGCGCCGCTCTCGTCTCTCTACAATTACCTGAGCCCAGCTGGTTATGCTCTGACCTTCTGCTCCAGGGCTGGGTCAGCATGTTCTCAGTTCTCCCCAGGTACCACTAAACTACCAGTTCTCAAGTGCTCATTTCAGAAGGCTCACAGGAGGATCCTCGCTCGGCTGCCCCCGTGTGGTGGAGCTGGAGTGCGGAGCCCAGAGTTCACTTTCACACAAGCAAGTTAGGTGACTGATGTGAGCGACCCTTAGTCTATTTTAGAGAAATTTATAGAGAACTGCTTTTCCATCCTGTACATATGGACCCACTGTCATGACCACCCTGCTTCCTGGGAGCCACCCCAGCTCAATGCTCTCTTGTCCAAATTCACATTGTCACCCACCTCTTTCCTCCTCTTCTTTTTATTGCTGCTGTTTTTGTTTGCTTTGGAAACAAGATCTCACTCTGTAACCTACACTGGCCTTGAACATGTGTCGATCCTCCTGCCTTGGCCTCCCAAGTACTGGGATTACAGACTGAGCTACCACACCTGGATGCCATCTCCCATCTTTTCAGTTAATCCGAAGCATTTACTGATGGCTTTGGTAAATCTAATTCTTTTCAGTTCCTAACACATGCCATTTGGCACATGTTCAGAAAATGACTGCATGTTAACAATTTTTTCTAAGTGACAGATGAACTGTTTAAGCTGAAAGGTTTTCATAAAGCATCAAACACAGTCCAATGATGCCACAGTATGTAATAGCCTGCTATTTTTCATACAAAATCTGTAATACTTGAAATACAGTAAAACCTATTGCATGAGCCTACCTACCTAAACTGATATGGAATGACAGGAAACAGTGATAAAAACATGGAAAGGTATAAAACTTCTCCCCCTCAGCATGCTTATGGGGGGATGTCTAAAGTTGGTAGTGTGAATCAAGTTTGAGAATTTGATTTAGACAAAGCAGCAGAAAAGCTTAAGGGCAAATGAAAAAGGTGTTTTAGACTAAGTTCTGTACTTGAGTACTGGGTTTGACACTTAAGCATGACATCCTCTTGGACTGGAGACCACCAAGTTAGGCTTCCTAGAACCCATGTAAAAAGCTAGGCATGGCCAAGTATGTTGATAATCCCAGTGCCCAGGGGGATAGAGTCCAAAGACTCACTAAGTTACCCTAATAGACAGCAGCTCTGAGCTGAGAGAGACCCCCATCTCAAGGAAATATGCAAATGAGCAGTAAGAGGACACCTGACATTCTCTGGCCTCTACATGCACACACATGGGATGTACATCTACATACACATACACACACGGGATGTACATCTACACACACAAATGCATGTACCACATATTACACACATATTCCAAACATACACACACATGGGATGTACATCTACACACATGCACACACATGGGATGTACATCTACACACACATGTGTGTACCACATATTACACACATATTCCAAACATACACACAGAAGCAAAAAATAAAACGTGGGTCTATATTTGAATTGGTTAGACAATTCTTGAAAATATTCTGCATACCACTGAAAGGGTTCAGAAATCTACATTTGGCAAAACTGGCTTTCTGAAAAAGCCACCATCAAATCAATGTTGCCAGTGTCTGAGCTGACACATACTTGTGAATAGTATGGACACAAACTATCATCACATGCCACTCCAGCTCTACATCAGACAACAGAAGTAGACCAAGTTTAAGTCTAACACTAGAACGCAGACTCCTTCTTTTGAGCAACCATTCTGAACCTTAAGCTGTGTCAAGGCCACATACTCTCTGCTTTATCGGGAATTCTAATCTCAGGAAAAGTAGGTAAATCGATGCTGAATGAGTGCATGATAAATGACTGAAAGCAAGTACATTATAACACTGGGTGGGGGTGGAGGTGTGACAGTTTCTAACATGTCTGTAGTTCTTTTCAGATCTCCAAATTGGGAAGGATGAAAACTACTTAGCTTAAAAAAAAAAGTCTCAAAAAAGTAAAACAAAAGCTATATATTCTACTACAAAAGCAAATGACAGCTCATGCAGGGAAACTGAGGACACAAGATGGAGCCAGCCCAAGATTATGGTGCCTCTTTTCTATTTTTTCTTGGAAGTCTAGAAACGATTTCTAGGCCTAGCTCTAACATGAGTGAATGTTCATTCATTAAACCTTTACTGAAAGCCTTACTGCAAGCCAAGCACTATTGCCAAGACCTGGAAATAAGGAAATGACTGAGAATCCACTGCAATGCAGCAACCACACAGGCTTCCGGTACAGCTGTCCATGCTGAGTGACTCCACCCCGCCAGGACCCTCTGCCTTCAGTATCAAATAATGTGGAGACACTCACAGCCCTAAGGTGCCCTCTGAGCTGCTCTTCTGTGGCACCAAGGGTGCTTGACACGGGGAGAAGTGAGAAACTGAATGGGAGGGCATGAGAGTGTGGTCCCAACCTCCTGACAGTTAAACGAAAGAATTCAGTGGTTTTATGTATGTGTAGATTTTTTTCTAGATAAAGGAGCTCATAAATAAAACAATCCCTAAATTTGGCTCATTTGAGGACATTCCAAGGAAAATTCTGTTTTAGCTACCTCTACGAGGTAATTTTTTTAACCTCATGGGAAGATTCAACCATATGGAGCTAATATTGGTTCTCTAACTCATGGTACCAGTTTCAAGTCTAATTATGATTTTAACAAACACTATAACAGCATGTATATCGTTCACTTTGCTTTGTATTTCGATGTTAGGTTTTTAAGACAGGATCTCATGTTGTCTAGGCTGGTTATGTAGCTGATGGCCTTGAATCCCTGATCCTCTTGCCTCCACCTCCCAAACTAAGATTGCAGGCATGGGCAGCACACTCAGTTCTTTTTGTAATTTTGGTGTTTTCTTTTCTTTTCTTTTTTCTTTTTTTTTTTTTTTTTTGAGGTAGGGTCTCACTCTAGCCAAGGCTGACTTGGGACTCATCCGAAGCCCCAGGCTAGCTTTGAACTCATGGTAATCTACCTACCTCAGCCTCCCGAGTGCTGTGATTAAAAGCATGCACCATCACTCCTGGCCATTTTGTAATTTTTTTTAACAGCATCTATTATAAACAATATGTAGTTTACAACCCAAACAGTAACTTCACTTCTCCGGAGATTAAACTTCACTAAATTTTAAAATACAAGAATTGTTTCTTATTTACAAAGAATAATAACTTCAGTATAAAAAAGTTTTGTTTTCTTACCAAAATGATTGTTAGTATGTTTCAAGTCTGATTTACCCTCCATTTACAGTTAGTTTTATTTAAAGAGAAAGTAAAAAAATCATTAATAACAAAAACGGGGCTAGAGATGGCTCAGCAGTTAAGGCATTTGCCTATTTTAAAAAACCCAAATGATATAAAACCAAAATTGCTGTCCTCTGCTGTCCTTATCTAGCAACTGTTGCCCCATCTTAATAAAGTAACATATCTAGAACTAGTAAATACATATATGTATTCTAGACTACCTATATATGTGTTACATGTGCATGTTATATGTTAGCATATAAGGTAATGAAGGGGCTTCCATTGTAACCTCTATAGAAATATGAATGTGGAGTAGTAGCCTCAGACAAATACAAACTCAAACATCTGCAATGAGAAAAACAGAAACAAAAGTTACTTCACTGCCTGTGCCACAGTGACACCAACTGGCCAACCAAGTTATGGCAACTCCATAAGCTACCACTGATTTACAAGTGGAGCACAAAGAGAAACAAACTAAGTAAGCATCTCAGCAAACGGGCTGTGACTCAGACTCAGACACACAGATGGCTTTGCTAGTATATACACACACCTATGGTTGGATGCTAAGCAATACATCTGATCTATTTTCTCTACGAAATTTTGTCTACTAAAATAAAAAAGAAGATTTGTAGTTAAACACAGAAAATAGTGCTGGGTCAACTGCACCGATAGTCATTCACGGGAGAAAACAAACCATGACCTCTACTTCACATCACACACAAGATGAACCAGAGACCAGGCATGAGAAGCACAATAAAACTTGTACAAGACACACAGTATCTTCAAAATAAAAGATGGGCAATGACTTCTTAAGTGTGACACAAAAATCACCAAACTGACAAATTGGACTTTGTTGAAAGTACCACCTTCTGGCCAGGAGAAAAGACTGCAAGCTTGAGGCTAGCCTGGGCTATCTAGCAAACTCTGCTCATTACAAAATTATTAGGGTGAATAAGACCAAAGTATATTATATGCATACATGATGATGTCATCATAAAAACCAATGTCTCATAAAATTAACACTCAATGATTTAAAAAAGAAAAAAGACAGAGCACAAAAACCTGCTACAGTACAAAAGTATATGTGGTATGTACATCTGAGCAAGAATTATACCCAGAATATAAATTCCTACAAGTGAATTGGAAAAAGGCATATATGTAACAGAAAAAATGGGCAAAAAACTTGAAAAGCCACTTCATAAAAGTCAATACTGAAATGGCACTCCAAGTATTCCACACCATAAGTCATCAGGAAAATGCACAATGGGATCTGATGGGATATCACCATACTTCCATCAGAACGGTGAAATGAGGACTGGAGAGATGGCTCAGCGGCTAAGGCACTTGCCACCAGTGCCTAAGGCCCTGGGTTCAATTCCCCAGGACCCACATAAGCCAGACCCACAAGGTGGTGGCCCTGGTGCTCTCTCTCTCTCTCTCTGCTTGAAATGACTAAATAAAATATTTTAAAAAAAGAACAGTGAAATGAAAATGCATAACACATACCAAGAGCTAGTAAGCATGGTGAAAAACTAGAACTCTCCTTCACTACAGGCAAAACTGTCAACTGGCTCAACTGCTCGTTAAGCATTCATGAACCTGGCAACTTCACTTCTATTTCTTGGGCAGAAACAGCTGATGTGCACACAAGTGCTGAAGGCAGTTTTCTTCACAATGGCCATGAATTAGGAACAACCTAGATAGCCATCAACCAAAAACAGACACACAAAAAGAAAACTATAATATAATTTAACAGAATGAAGTTCTTTGACTCTATGCTGACTCTCACAGATAGAATGTTCAGTAGAAGTCAGTTCAAAAAGTACAGATTGTACGATACCGCTCAGATGCTCTTCAGGAAAAGGAAAAAGCAACCTGTGAGCTGGGTGGTGGTCACACCTGCAGTCACAGCACTAGGGGGACTGAAGGATGATCATGAGTTTAAGGACAGTCTTAGCTACATAGAGAGACCATGTTTCAAAACAACAAAAATAAGTAAGAAAGTCTAGATTTATACTGGGGGTGGTCATCTGGGAAATGGGAGAGAACTGCCTAGGAGAGGGCAGCGAGGGAGCCAGCTAAGGTCCTGAAAATGTTCTAAAGCCTTACCTTGTGGTTACTCTGAACATCATGTCTGTGTTTTCTCCTATGTGTAAACCCCACTCCATTAACAAAGAAAAAGAAAAAGAGGCTTCAGGCAGGTGACTTTCCAGAATTGAATGCAACTTCTTCCCTCCCTCTCTCCTTTCAACCTTTCCCTTTCCTTCTCTCCCTTCCTCACTCACCTCCTCTCCCTTCCCCCTCTCTGCTAGATATCAAATCCAGGGCCTCATGCACAGTAAGCACATGCTACACCACTGAGTTATAGCCCTAAGCCCTACAATATTTTGTATGCTTGTTGTATTTTTATTGGGTAAAGGTCCTTAGCTTTCAATCAATGTCTTTTTGTTGTTGTTGTTGTTGTTCTGTTTGTTTTGTTTTGTTTTTGAGACAGTATCTCACTAGAGCCCTGGCTAGTCTGGAACTCACTATGTAGACCAGGCTGGCTTTGAATTTGTGATAATCTTTCTGCCTCTACCTCTTAATTTGCTGGGATTACTCAGCTTGTCTTTTAGGACATCAATTCCCTGATGATAGGTATTTCTGTCCTTTGTTATATCATGAGTATGTAGCGGCTACACAAATATTTACAGAATTGTAAAAGGCACAGTTACCAAAATTTAGATTAAAAAATGATTTAAATTTTGATATGCTGAGTATTTGAACTAATAGATGTTTATAATGGAATTGGCAGAGGATAAGGAAGTTTCCATTATGCAGGTTTATCTTTGAATACCTGAAATCTAAAGTAAAACATTCCTCTGTATGCTCAGAATTTGAATTTCTTTCTTCAATGGATCATTTTATTTGGGGCCTTGGGTGCCGAGAAACCAAATTAAAGTAGTTACAAGTAAAGTAAACAACCATGGCGTAGATATAGTCTGTCCCTGTTTGTAAATTGTGTGTGTTATCAAGGTAGCATGAGCTGAAAAGAAGAACCTTTGAGAGAGATGGATGTCTACCTCAAGACATTGGGTTCTCTCAAGAGAAGACTTAAAAAATTATTTTTTTATTAGAGAGAGAGAGAGAGAGAGAGAGAGAGAGAGAGAGAGAGAGAGAGAGAGAGAGAGAGAGAACAGGCATATCAGGGCCTCCAGCCACTGCAAACAAACTCCAGATGCTTGTGCTACCTTGTGCATCTGGCTTTACGTGGGTACCAGGGACTTGAACCTGGGTCCTTACACTTTGCAGGCAAATGCTTTAACTGCTGAGCCATTTCTCAAGCCCAAGAACAGACTTTAAAAAAAACAAACAAACATTTATTTGAGAGGGGAAAAGAAAAGGAGAGGGGGGAGAGAAAGAATGGGCACACTAGGGCCTCTAGCCACTGCAAACAAACTCCATACATATGTGCCACCTCTGGCTTTACGTGGGCACTGGGGAATCAAATCTAGGTCCTTGGGCTTTTCAGGCAAGTGCCTTAACTGCTGAGCCATCTCTCCAGCCCTAAGTAGACTTTAACAGATGCTTTGGCTCTTTGCCCCCTCCTCTCTTCCCCATGTACTTATATACCAACATACATGCACACCCTCCATGTGATGCCACCTGTCATATTACAATATAGCATGAGCCCCTCAACAAAGGTACTCTCCAGAACTGTGGAGTAAATAAACCTCTTTTCTTTATTAATTATTCGAGTATCAGGTGTTTGTTCCAGTAACATACCAAATCTCAAGCTTGAAGATGGTCTTCTCAAGACTGGTGAGGCAAAATGAATGAAATTCAGTGGAACTTTTAGTATAAACTGACCTACCTAAAACAATGGCTCTCAACCAGAAGTGAGCTTCTCCTTATTCTTGGAAATATCAGTACATATACCATTTGACTTGTCAGAAAAGAAAGGTGCTCCTGACACCTATAGGAGAGTCCAGGGCTTTGGTAGTCAGCCTACAAGGTACAGGATAATCCCCCATAACCAAAAATTATTCAGCACAGACTGAAATTGAGAAACCCTGGACTAAAATATCACCTTGGCCAAACTTAAGGGCTTTATTTGAATATATAAGCAGAATCCTGCCTATACTACAAAGCAATTCAAACATCTTTCAACCATTATTTCTTTAAGAAGGTAGAAACCATATTTGCAGCTCTTTACAGTTTGAATAGTGTCATTAGAAGGATGCTTTATCCCAGAAATAAAAACCCTGTAGTTCTGACTGTATAAGGCATATACTAATCTCAATATGAATATCCTCATGAAAGTAAATGTAATTTTCATCATAAAAACAAAACTAGAAGAGCTCAAGGCTATATTGTTAGAACTGACACAGCTGGAATGTGAGCCAAGATCATGGCCAAACCCATGTTAGAGACAGATCAAAATTAAAAGCCCTGGATGGGAGTGCAGTTTGGTAGGAGTGTGCTCAGTGCACAAGACCTTGAGTCACACACACACACACACACACACACACACACACACACACACACACACACACACAGAGGACCTCAAGTCTCCATTCCTTTCTGGGTCAAGGATGCTATTTTTAGAATGTTAACTGCAAAATCAAGAGCAGCTACTTAAAAATTATGTACATTAAAACAAAGAGATTAGACAATGCTAAATTTTGAAAAGAAAATATATTTAACACTTATGAAAAATAAAATTAATTTTAAAAATTAAGTAGCTTTACAAAGTTATATCTCAAAATTGTCAGACACACTCTTATTCTGGATAATCACTTAAAATTTTAGTTGATTTTTTAAAAAAAATTTTCTTTCTGGAGGGGGATGTGCTTGCCACAAAATGCATGTGGAGGTCAGAGGTCAACTCTGAGGTGTCCTATCTCCACTTTCTTTGAGACAGGGTCTCTTGCCACTGCAAACAAACTGCAAGACTGCAAAGGCTTGTCACACTAGCTGGCCCATGAACTTTGGAGACTGAGTGGTATCACCTCCCATGGTCCTAACTGTGTTGGGATCACAGATGCAGGTGCCACTTTGCATCCAGCCCAGGTCAGCAGGTTTTGCAGGTTTTTCAGCAGGTTTTGCAAACAAGTGTCTAACTGCTGAGCCATCTCCCCAGCCCCCAGTTCATGATTTTTCTTTTGTCTATTACTTCAATAAATAGCAATGCTTAATCTTGGCAAGTCACTATCATGGCATACCTAGTTAATTCCTTACACCAACATCAGATTCTTGGCAGAACAGTATTCCTATGTTAAACTTTTGTCTATTACTTTCAACTCAACATCTAAAGGATTATGGTGGTTCTCTGCACTAACAGAAGGGAAGTGTTCTTACCCTGTTGTAGCTGTGCTCGTGGGCATCATCGACTTCTCCATTACTAGTCACTGGGATCTCTGCAGCTGAGTTTTTGGGAGACTCTTGAGCCATGGCAGACTCCTAAAGAAAGAAACATAAAATGTAAAATTTATAAAAAGATAAATAGTCATCCTAATGCCGAGTCATGGAAGGCAAATGTCTTTAAAGACTATATTCACATAGAGAACACTTACTAGCCAGCAGTCTAATTCTCTAATTACAACCTACCTGATACTTATATAACTGATATGACAGCTGGCTACTTTTACTGTACTCAATCTAAATTTCTTAATTAGAAAGTAAGTTATTTGTAATAAATATACTACAGACATTACCCTTGCCTCTTAATGTTATGACAGACTTTCTTCAAATGGAAGAAATACTACAGAAAACCAAGCTTGGTTGGTAACTCATCTAAGGTGGCTAGATAAAACAAAATATCTTAAGCCTTTGTACCAGAAGAATTAAATTTTATGCTCTAGCTTTATAGTTCTAAAAGGAAAATAATATTTTAAAATGTGTTATTTATTTATTTTGGAGAGAGAGAAGAGAGAGAGAGAGAGAGAGAATATGTGTGTATGTTTGTGTGTGTGTATGTTCCATGGTGCATATGTGAACACAGGACCACTTTCAAGTCAGTCCTCACCTCCTGTGGGGCCTTATCAATTATGGTGGGGTCATGCCAATTATGATAAGGATGGCAAACCCTTAAAACCTTTAAACTCCCAAAGGGGCACCCCTCAGCCCTGCCAGTAAGAAGGAAAGCCCATGATGTATAATGGGTCATAAGTATACTTGAAGGAGCCCACCCAAAATTACTTCTAGAAATAGGAGGAAATTTTTTCAAATGCCTAATAGATACAGGAGCAGACAAGACTATTTTAAAGCAATCTGAAATCCCACAACATTGGGAACTTATCCCAGGGCCACAGCTAATGGGAGTAGGAGGTCCAGCCCAAGCTTATATAACTAAAGAAGCATTTAAATGGAGGGACCCTGATGGAACCACAGGCCTTATCAGACCATTAGTGGTAAACATTATAACTAATCTACTGGGAGGGATATCCTTGAAATTCTTGATGTTGTATTTGCTAGCAATATAGAAAAGATTTAATATTGCCCCAAACAAAATTCAGCTCATCCCACCAATCACATTCTTAGGGACTGAACTTTCCTTAAACTCAACCCAAACTTTTCCCTCAAGATTAACTCTAGCTTCCCTCCAAAGTTTCTTGGGAAACTTTAATTGGCTTCGCCCATGTTCCCTGAAGGATCGGAAACCCAGAAGACACAGGAGACATCATCGGCATCCATGCTGTGCCTGTCAGAGATGCCCAATCTCATGGAAGGATATTCATGATCTTGTGAATGCTGCAAAAGCTTCATGCCCACCCCAAGCCTCTCTCTCTGCTATCCTAATTGCTGTTTTTGTTTTGCTTCATTCTAACAATATAAGCTCCCCTGCTCTCAAGGCCCCCTCCTGGTGGGGAATGATAACTGTGCCCTACATGAACGCCCCCGTCCCCACTTACTGCTCCCCAGCTATGATTATTCCACAGGAGCCTAGGGGATCGCAGGAGCTGCCCCCCACCCAGTCCCACTGCCTCCCAGGAGACTTCAGACATGTCAGCCACCAACAACTCAAATCCCTCCAGAGGCGACACTGGATCTCATCACTGCTGAACCAGGGGGGATATGGACTTGGGAAAAAAATGTTTTTATGTCAATGAGTATTATATGTTCCCTATGCCCCCACCCCTTGGCTCTCCATTCCTTTGATTTCCTGCCTCCCCCCCCCACTCCTTGGCTCCCTTGTTTTTTTTAAAAAAATATTTTATTTATTCATTTTCAAACAGAGAGAGAGAGAGAGAGAGAGAGAGAGAGAGAGAGAGAGAGAGAGAGAGAGAGAGAGAGAGAGAGA